>PQWD01006335.1:0-11271 GCA_019425675.1 Leucinodes orbonalis
TACACGCGCGCCCCCCGCTGCGGGAGCCAGGGTGTGATGCCAGCTTCAAGGACCAGGTCGGTCGGTTAGACACAGACGGAGAGGGTACACAGACATAGAGGGCAACAGACGGAGAGGGTACACAGACATAGAGGGTACACAGGACAGAGAGGGCACACAGAGAGTGTACACCGACAGAGGATACACGGATAGACAGAGGGTACACAGACATATAGAGAGGGTACACAGCTACAGGCGCGCCCTACCGCTGCGGGAGCCAAGGGTGCGATGCAGCTTTAAGGACCAGGTCGGTTTGTAGGCCATCGACGTAGATGGTACACGAATAGATGGAGAGGGTACACGGAAAGACGGAAAGGGTATACTGATAGACGGTGAAGTACACAGAAAGACGGAGAGGGTACAGAACAGACGGAGAGGGTACACAGACCAGAGAGAGTGGGTACATAGACAGAGAAGGTACACAGTAAGAGAGGATACACAGACTGAGACTCAACACACTCAGATATATATACAGAAAACACAGCAAGAGACACATGCCAAGCAACGAAGCCAGGATCAAGGACCTTTGTTTTCTATTTACAAAAAAGTATGAGTATGCTTTGTTTAGTACCCATATTACAGGCTATGCTTAGTTTGGCGTCTGAGTTTGTACCATCTCTGTCTGTTTGTCTGTACGCCAGACTACCAACCGACCTGGGGGTTACTGCCATCTCTTAAACAGTGTTACAATAATATTACTTCTTCTTTCTGGTACATTTTATTTTTAGTTTATGTATTAATATTGACATATCATATATTATTTTCCTATTTTTCTTGCCACTACCTTACTTATTTTTCGTCTTCTTTATCCTAAGGTTGCCTGGAAGAGATCGCTTGTAGCGATAAGGCCGCCTTTGCCCACTATTGGTTTTATGTTGTTTTATTTAAATTTATTGTGAAGCAATAAAGAGTCTATCTATCTATCTATCTATCTATAACAATATTGTTTTAAGAGATTTGTAGTAACCCCAGGTCGGTTGGTAGTCTGGCGTACAGACAGACAGACAGAGATGGTACAAACTCAGAAAGCCCCAAACTAAGCATTAGCCTGTAATATGGGTACTAAACAAAGCATACTCATACTTTTTTTGTAAATAAAAAACACCCAGACCATTACATACATGTTCATGCACACAAATGTTTGTACTGCCCGGGTATCGAACTCGGAACCCTTGGTGTGACAGACGTCTCAACCATTACACCAGTTTAGTATGAGCTGATGCAATAAATGACTCTCTCTTTCTTTTTCTCTCTAGAGCGATCTGAAGATCTCAGCAGTATGTATGCGTTGTGTGTCTAAGGACACAAAATGGGTCCAGTGTAATGAGATTATGTAATAATGACTCTCTCTCTTTCTCTCTCTAAAGCGATCTTAAGATCTCAGCAGTATGTATGCAATGTGTGCGTATTTATGTCTAAGGACACAAAATGGGTCCAGTGTAATGAGCTGATGCAATAAATGACTCTCTTTATCTCCCTCTCTCTCTCTTCCTCTATCCCTCTCGGCACAAAATGGGTCCAATGTAATGAGATGATGAAATAAATGACTCTCTCCCTCTCTCTCTTTCTCTTTCTCCCTCTCGACACAAAACGGGTCCAATGTAATGAGCTGACGAAATAAATGACTCTCTCTCTTTATCCCTCACTAGAGCGATCTGAAGAAACACAGGCGTATCCACGACATATCCTTGCAGTATGTATGCGATGTGTGCGGCGCCAGGTTCAGCAGGAAGTCGCGGGTCGCGAGACATTTGTTGCAACACTCGGCCGGGGAGACTCGCGTCACACACAAGTAAGTTAGCTCTGGTGCTATTACTCCATCATCATTAGCTCATTATACGTCCCCACCGAGGGGCACGAGCCTACCCGTATAGGGTATATAGGCCTTAGCCGTCCACGCGGGCCCAGTGCGGGTTGGACGACTTCATAATCTTTGAATCTCTTCGCAGGCGTGCGCAGGTTTCCCCGCGATGTTTTGCGTTCACCGTAAGAGCGTCGGATAACGTATATATGATTGCGAAAATTCGAAAACACATTACGTGTCGGGATTTTAAACCTCAGCCCTACCGGTAGGAGGGCAACAGTCCACACCATTGAGCCACCGGCGCTCTTATTCTAATTTATTTTCTAGTTAGTTGTTCATCAAAAAAATATTATTTGCTTGCATCTTTATTAGTTCTATATGGTTTTCGAAAGTTTCATCATTACAACCTAGAACGTCCACTGCTGAACGAAGGCCTCCCCTAATGATTTCCACGCGGGCGATCCCTAGCAGTTGACATCCATCTGCTCCCGCCACCTTAACCAGGACATCCGTACATCTGGTTGGGGGTCGGCCTTCGCTTCTTTTTTCGTTACGCGGACACCACGCGAGAACCTTTCCGCCCCAAAAGTTTGTGATATTATATAATTTAATTTGATTATTTTCTTATTATAGATATAGGGTATATATATTTGTCCATATACTCTTTGATAAACTTATAATATATGTATTATGTAAAGTGCGTGTATGTAGTAGTCTCTCTTTGAAGGTAGCCACGGAAGACCATCATGGTCTTCATCACCATGGCTTTTGCTGAGTGGTATACCAGTTCTGTGTCTTTAGATTTAAGTTCTTATGTTTAAGGTAATATTGTGTACTGCCACAGAATAAATATTTCTTTCTTTCTTTCTATTAGGATTGTATTAAAGGAACTTTGATTTATATCAATACTTAATAAGTTTTATAAACAAGTATATTCGTCATCATCGTCAGCTCATTAAACGTCCCCACCGAGGGCCATGAGCCTACTCGTATAGTGTGATTAGGCCTTAGTCGTTCACGCGGGCCCAGTACGGGTTGGACGACTTCACGCACAACCTTCGAATATCTTCGCAGGCGTGCATGAAGGTTTCCTCACAATGTTTTCCTTCACCGTATGAGCGTCGGATAACGGACATATATTTTCGAAAACACATTAATACTTGTCGGGATTTGAACCTCAGCCCTCCCGGTAGGTAGGCGACAGTCTGCAACATTGAGCCACCGGCGCTTTTAAAAAAATGTACATTTACAAGTAAATTGTAAATGTTAATTATTTTGAAAAGAGTAACTATTTTGTTACTGGATTCTTCTCAGTGGACAACAACAGTCCGAACCAGTGGTAGAGTCAAATTTAATTCTATCACATTGATAAGTGTTCTCTATGGACCTAAATTGAATAAATATATTTTCATTTCAATAAACAATTGTATTATTTGACACCACTAATTGTTGACGCACTTTTTATGAACTGTCAAACCGGAACGTTTCCATATATTTTGTGTGATATGTGACGTCATTGCTCACTATCATCAATCGACCTAATATATATATTGGTTTCGGTGTATTTAAAAATACAATATTGCAAATAAACAATCGTTATCAATGTAACAACTTATAAAATAAGGTGCGCTTTTATAAAAATAAGGTTTGGTATTTTATTGCGGACGGTGAAGAATACGGGATTTGTCCACAGTTTGCACACGAGGAGCGATGTTGTTAAGCGCACGAGGCTGACGCGTGTGAGGCCGCAGTTTCATTGTGACATGTGTGACTTTGTCACCCACAACAAGCCCAGTATCGTGATGCATATAAAGTACGGGCACGACGTAAATAAGGTAAGATAACCATAATAATGTGTCTGTTTGTGTGTCTTTCACGCCAAAACGGAGCGACGAATAGCCGCGATGTAAGCGGGTATAGTAAAAGAGAGGTTAGGCTACTTTTTGTCTAATTATAGCCCTGCCCCCTTTCTTAATTGTATACAATGTTAAATGTTAAATTAAGAAATTGCATGGAGCGTCGGTGGCTCAGTGGTGCGGACTGTCGCCTTCCTACCGGGAGGGCTGAGGTTCGAATCCGACGCGTACCAATGTATTTTCGAATTTTCGAAAATATATGTACGTTATCCGACGATCTTACGGTGAAGGAAAACACGGGAACGAGCCTACACGTATAGGGTGATTAGGCCTTAGTCGTCCACGCGGGCTCAGTGCGGATTGGACGACTTCACACACAACCTTCGAATCTCTTCGCAGGCGTGCATGAAGGTTTCCTCACGATTTTCCTTCACCGTAAGAGCGTCGGATACGTACATATTTTTCGAAAATTCGAAAATACATTGGTACGTGTCGGGATTTGAACCTCAGCCCTCCCGGTAGGAAGGCGACAGTCCACACCATTGTGCCACCGACGATCTCAAAAAAAAAGAAGACTGCTTTTTTAAAATTCTTTTTTTTTAAATTTTCAAACTACTAATAAGTAAATTTGTAGAGTTGAAGAATTTTTCAGAAGAGCAGCTTTTTTAATTTCAAACTTATTTCAATAAGTGAGAGTTGTAATATTTTTCAGAAGGGCAAATGCAGGATCTGCGGTAAGGTTTACAAGAGAATAAGGTCCTGGGGCAGCATTACGCTACTGCGCACAATATACAAACTAATGCGTGAGTTGGACAGTTTCTTTCATTATTTATTTTATCTCGACCAAATCAGTTTTATATAAATAATAAATAAATATCCACTGACATTCACACAGCGCCATCTAGCCCCAAACTGAATGAATGAAAATGAAATTAATTGAATGAATAAAATTAAAGACACATAGGGAGAGAGAGGGGAGATACATATAAAATAAATAAAAATTAATTATTTCTCACACACACCATACATAAGTGCGCGCGCTCTCACAGAGACACACATTCTCGCTCTCTGATACACACGGAAAAAGAGAGACAGAGACACAAACACACATAAATAAAATAAAATAAAATCTACTGACATTCACACAACGCCATCTAACCTCAAAGCGTGATGCCTGTATATGGGTACTAAACAACAGATAAACATACTTATATATATATACATATATTTTAAATACATACATATTAAACATAGAAAACACCCAGACTATTACAAACACACAAATGTTTGCACTGCCCGGGGGAACCCGGAACCCTTGGTGTCGCAGCCGACGTCTCAACCGCTACCCCAAATGGGCCGTCAAACGTCAATATGTATGATTTCAGACTGTCAAAGCAAACGCAGAAGGTGGAAAGCCAAACGTCATTTGAATATACCGTGAAGATAAAGGAGGAGCCCCTGGACTCCCCTCCTGACCTGGAGGTGGACCTCTTGGACATTGAGAAGGAGGAACCTTTTGCGGGTAGGTGACTTTATTAGGACACCTTAAAGTCATCATAATTTTTTATCATCTATAGCCAGACATTTGACCGCCATCTCACCCGATGATGCGGCCGAGGATGGATCACGCCTGCCTAGAAACAGCCTATTCACTGTTGCCTTGAAGACGGCCAGGTTGTAATGATCGGGGAACACACATCATCATCATCATCATCAGCTCATTAAACGTCCCCACCGAGGGCACGAGCCTACCCGTATAGGGTGATTAGGCCTTAGTCGTTCACGCGGGCCCAGGATTGGACGACTTCACACACAACCTTCGAATCTTCGCAGGCGTGCATGAAGGTTTCCTCACGATGTTTTCCTTCACCGTAAGAGCGTCGGATAACGTACATATATTTTCGGAAATTCGTAAATACATAGGTACGTGTCGGGATTTGAACCTCATCCCTCCCGGTAGGAAGGCGACAGTCCACACCACTGAGCCACCGACGCTCTATACGGGGAACACATAAGGAGGCAAACAGTTCCATTCCTTTGCGCATGTGTGCATTAGGAACGAGGCAGCATAGCGCGCTGTGCGGATGTGTGGAATGTCTACCACGTAAGGATGGAACTCTCGCCTCCGTCTTGTACCCCGATGGTGAAAAGGGGCTGGTGGCATTAACGCATGTAATTCCATCGCACACTCACCGAAATGTAACCTGTAAAAACTGACAGTCGTGCCACTCTACGACGATGCTCGAGGCTTTGCAGCTTAGCGTCAGTCAGAGTAGGGTCGCCAATGAGCCGCTCAGCTCGCCTCTCAATCAATACATCACAGTTTTAGATTTTGCCGTCGTGGTGGAAGGATTTGGCGGTTAGTTTTTGGGATTGCTAGCCAGGGTGCGACATACGATTCTTCAGGTATATCTTGGGGGAAGCTCCTTTCTCTGCAGGATGTAATGATAATAAATATCCACTGAGATTCACACAGCGCCATCTAGCCCCAATTAAAGCGTGAGGCCTGTATTATGGGTACTAAACAACGGATAAACATACATATATACATTTTTTTGTAATTACATACATATAATTTTGACGATATTTGACGACCCATTTGGTGTTGCGGTTGAGAGGTCGACTGCAACACCAAGGGTCCGGGTTCAATCCCCGGCAGTACAAACATTTATGTGCATGAACATGTATTTACAAAAAAAAAGTATAAAGTATGTTTATCCGCTGTTCAGTACCCATAATACAGGCTTCACGCTTAACTTGGGGCTCGATGGCGCTGTGTGAATGTCAGTGGATACTTATTTATTTATTTAATATACTACTTACTTCGTTTGTGAGGTTGTCTGGAAGAGATCGCCAAGCGATAAGGCCGCCTGAATTGCATTATTTCCTTTATTTGTTGTTAAATATGTATCTTTTTTTGGTGTGCAATAAAGAATCATATCTATCTATCTACTTTATAAAACGTCCGGCCCAGGATTCGAAGCGGTGGAGTTCGAGCTCGACCCGGCGTTGCAGCTATTGGTACAAGCCGATGAGGAGCAAGCGCGAGGGTACGAGGAACTGGCAGACGCTGGGATCGAGGACTCCATAGCTGGTCAGGGGCTGGATGTGGAATTGGATTGCCGTGAGTACCTTGTTAGTAACAGGAAGACATACACAAGCAGAGACACACATATACAAGGTAAGACACAGACAAACACACACATAAAGATAAACCAGCAGAGAGTCACATATAAAAGCTAAGACACACACATACAAGTTAAGACACACACATATAACGCGCATACACACAGACACAATCACAGACTCATCGAGGCACGTGCACAACACAGGCAGACACACAGACAAGAATTATTTTTGACGATTACTGAGTGTTGACGACAATTATCATATCGTATATTTTCTGTCAGCAATCAATATACTCAGATATATAGTAATATTCTTATAATAGTTATACTCAGAGGTCATACAACGCCCTGCGCATCATCATCATCAGCTCATTAAACGTCCCCACCGAGGGGCACGAGCCTACCCGTATAGGGTGATTAGGCCTTAGTCGTCCACGCGGGCCCAGTGCGGATTGGACGACTTCACACACAACCTTCGAATCTCTTCGCAGGCGTGCATGAAGGTTTCCTCACGATGTTTTCCTTCACCGTAAGAGCGTCGGATAAATTTTCGAAAATTCGAAAATACATTGGTACGTGTCGGGATTTGAACCTCAGCCCTCCCGGTAGGAAGGCGACAGTCCACACCACTGAGCCACCGACGCTCTCAATACAATAATGCCTTCAGGGCATTGATGGGGCTGCCGCGATACTGCAGTGCCTCTAGCGTGTCCGCGTACGCAGGGGTCGACAGTTTCCCGGCCATACTGCGCAAAAAAGCCGGCTCACTTTTAAGGCGAGTGCGCGGTAGCCGCAACAATGTGCTCAAGGCCATCGCTGATAGTGGGGACTGTCCATTTATCATGCACATGTGTGATATCACTAGGTCTTGTTTAGTTATTAGGTACTAATATTTAGAGCGTCGGTGGCTCAGTGGTGTGGACTGTCGCCTTCCTACCGGGAGGGCTGAGGTTCAAATCCCGACACGTACCAATGTATTTTCGAATTTTCGAAAATATATGTACGTTATCCGACGCTCTTACGGTGAAGGAAAACATCGTGAGGAAACCTTCATGCACGCCTGCGAAGAGATTCGAAGGTTGTGTGTGAAGTCGTCCAACACGCACTGGGCCCGCGTGGACGACTAAGGCCTAATCACCCTATACGGGTAGGCTCGTGCCCCTCGGTGGGACGTCTAATGAGCTGATGATGATGATGATTTAGATATAAGGTATCAATTTACTATTTCTGGATCATTGTTGTCTGATAAATATTTTTATTTTTTAATACTGAAACTGAAATACCATAAAAGAAATTATGTTCATTACTTAAATGGTGATGATGACATTTCAATTCTTTATTGCACCTCTTATATTAACAATAAACTAACTCAATGCACAACCACGAAGAAACGTCAACCAAAAAATGTCCGAGCCGCACGACACATACGTCGACTTATTGTCATATTTATGTCATAAAAGTAATCATTAGAATTTTGACCTTAACGCGCCATTTCACCAGTTTAAATTAAAGATTAAAAAAACCCTCATGAAAAAAGGTTACTATACAATAGAAGAATATTTATCGGATAAAGATGTGTGGTCTTGCACTTAGTGTTCCAGTTACAAAATCTTTGTAATAAATTATTGTAAAGCTATTTGTAGGTAAATGACAAAACTGTAACCACTGATATAAAAAGATTAAAAGAGTAACTCGAGTTCCTTGCCGGCTCTTCTCGAAGATCCTACTTATTCCGAACCGGTGGTAGAGTCAAAAAATATGATAATAATAACAATTGACGATTCAAAAGTATCTGTAACAGATTTATTTGAATAAAGATTTTTTTCTTTCTTTCTTTCATTAAAAGGGTGAAAAAATCAAAAGCAAGAGCACACTTCAATGTCACTATGACATGTAGCGAGCGACGTGATTATGAATGAAAATTTTGCTCAACTGACGCGATGGGAAAAATTTTGGTGCGGTCACTTTTTGAGTGAGACTGCATCTAGTTCATATTTCATATCTTTATTGCACTCCATAAAATAATGTTAAAACAATATAGGTAAGTACATTTATGGACCCTATAGGGCGCGGCAAGTAGGAGAGACGAGGAGTCACCTTGGGCTCATATTATTCAAACAATTATAATATAATTAAAGCCTTTATATTAAGGCCTAGACTGACTGAATTTATATTTTTATTATTCTAATATTTATTGATTCATCATTATTTGGATGTAAATTAAATGTATTTATGTGCAGAAATATAATTATATATATATATATAGTTTATGTAAGTAGCACCTGTGTAAAGAAGTTTAAATTAAGATTACAAAACAGAGCTATTAAAGTTATACCCCTATCCACTATTTTAATTTTAGCAAGACCTGAGGATTCAAGAGAAATGATGACGGAAATCATACCAGAACAGACCACAGATGTATCCCAGAAGAGACTACAGAAGACATCTCAGTAAATATCATAGAAGGTGCTCCAGGAGACACGTGGGTAAATATCCGAGAAGAGATCAGAGAAGGTATTCCGGAACAAGCTACAGAGGGTATCCCAGAAGAGACAAGAGAAGATATCCCAAAAGGAACAAGAGATATTATCCCCAGAAGAGACAAGAGAAGTTATCCCAGGAAAGACAAGAGAAGTTGTCTCAGAAGAGATAAGAGATGTTAACCCAGAAGAGACGAGGGGAAATATCTCAGAAGAGACCGGACAAAATATCCCAAAAGACATTACAGGAAATATTCCAAAACAAAACACAGAATATATCCGAGAAGAGACGAGTGAAGGTATCCCAGAAGACACAAGAGAAGTTATACCAGAAGGAACAACGAATAAAGACCAAGGTATTGAAGGCCCGAACGGGGAACTGAACCCGCCGAAGAGGACATCGATGCCGGTCGAGGAGTTTCTCCAGCAGGTTATTGGGGATGATGACGAGGTGCTGCAGGATGGTGAGTTTTGTATATACTTGATGATCTGTTTGGTGCAATGGTTGAGATGTCGGTTACTATAGGATGGGTTCCGGGTTAGATTCCCGGATGGTACAAACATTTGTGTGCATGAACATGTCTGTTTGGTCTGGGTGTTTCTATTTATAATACATATATTTATTTATAAAAGGTATATAAGTATGTGTATCCGTTGATTAGTATCCATATTACAGGCTAATACTTAGTTTGGGGCTAGATGGCGCTGTGTGATTGTCAGTGGATATTTATTTATTATAACTGTAAGGTAAAAAAACTTTTAAAAACAAGCTTTTATTTCAATGCTCTAAAGAGAAAAAAACTTTTACACTAAAACTTTTACTGTTAACTTAAAGTCATTTCAAATTTAACATGTTTGACACAATTTATATGTTTTAAAATCTTGTCGCGAGATTTAAGTACTCCTTTTACTTTCTTTTAGATTTAAATAAGCAGAAATTAAATACTACTAATAAATAATAATAAATATCCACTGACATTCACACAGCGCCATCTAGCCCCAAGTTAAGCGTGAAGCCTGTATTATGGGTACTAAACAATGACATCAAACAGACATCTTCATGCACACAATTTTTTGTACTGCCCGAGAATAAAACCCTTGGTTTTGCAGACCTCTCAACCGCAACACCAAATGGTTTTAATTATTCAATATTTTTATCACAGGTAACAATAGTGGATGGTAATATTTTTCGCAGGAATGATAATCGACCAGGCTTCCCAGTTGTACGTGGAGAAGCGTCTCAAGAGATTCTTTGCCAAAATGGAACGTCGATCGGGCAAGCCGGCGTTTATGAGGAAGCGAAACTACATATCTACTATGCCGCTACCAGGTACATATCAGCTCATTACCAGTCCCCTCCCCGTACGCGGTTGTTTAGGCCTTAGTCATCCCCGCGGGGTTGGACGACTTCACGCACAACCTTTGAATCTCTTCGCAGGCGTGCGCAGGTTTCCTCACGATGTTTCCCTTCACCGCAAGAGCGTCGGATAATGTACATATATTATTCGAAAACACATTGGTACGTGGCGGGATATGAACCTCAGCCCTCCCGGTAGGAGGGCAACAGTCCACACCATTGAGCCACCGACGCTCTTACGTTACCATGTACAATTAAAATAAATACCATTCCGCTAATTTTAAAATGCACGAATAGAAAATTGACTTTTTTATATATCTGTATCCTATTTAATATAGTTGTAGGACAATGTGTTAGTGAACGCGGCGTAGTGGCATAAAATACATACATATAATACATAGAAATCACCCAGACCAATACAGACATGTTCATGCACACAAATGTTTGTAATGCCCGCGGATCGAACCGGGAACCCTTGGTCTTGGTCTCAACCATTCCACCAAATGGGTCACACATTAAAAGGTACTGATCAATTAATTTTAATTTCAGATACAATAGATATCGAGATGAAAACAGTTCAAAATAAAGGTAAAGAAATTCAAGTTAA
>PQWD01006335.1:20652-40602 GCA_019425675.1 Leucinodes orbonalis
ACAGAGCGACATTGTAGGAGACCAAAATCTGATAAACAGTTATTATTCTCCATCATTGCCTGCCTGCGGGTGAAGATCTATGTTGCGGGTAACACCGCGGGGCGCAGCTTGTGGTATATTTTATTATAAAATGTTCTGTATTGTATAGAAGTCGCCTATCATTATTTTTCTTTTAATAAGTTTTAATAAAAGAAAAGTAAATATCATGTGATGTGTTTAATAATATTAACTGTTGTCATCCATGAATGCTTCGAACACCTGTTATTGATTACTAACCTTTGTTGTGAAATAATTGTGTGCTTTTTACTTGTTGGTGTTATTTACACATCTATAATCATCAGCTCATACGTATATGTGCAACTAGAGCGTCGGCATTGTTTTGGATTATTGCCTTCCAATCTGGAGGGTGCAGGTTCAAATCCCGCCACGTACCAATGTGTTTTCTAAATCGAAAATTATATGTACGTTCATCCGACGCTCTTACGGTGTAGGGAAACATCGTGAGGAAACCTGCGCCTGCGAAGAGATCGAAGGTTGTGTGTGAAGTCGTCCAATCCGCACTGGGCCCGCGTGGACGACTAAGGCCTAATCACCCTATACGGGTAGGCTCGTGCCCCTCGGTGGGGACGTTTAATGAGCTGATGATGATGAATGTTTATTTTGGCATCGCAACGGAGTTTTACGGCTGTATTTAAGCCAACTTGTACTTCAGATATATAAACATACCCATATACATAAATTAATATCATCAGATCATTATACGTCCCCACCGAAGGGCACGAGGCTACACGTAAAGGATGATTAGGCCTTAGTCGTCCACGCGGGCCCAGTGCGTATTGGCCGACTTCATGCTTGCAAACTTTGAATTTATTTATTCCAATTACACATTAACATAACAGTAAGCCCAATGCGTTAATGCATAAAATCAAAACGACACAAATTTCCTTAAAATTAAAATAACATAGGTATTTGCTCGTAGCCTCGTAGGGGTGCGCAGGTTTTCTCACCGTGGTTTTATTCACCGTAAGAGCGTCGGACAAACGTACATATAATTTAGAAAATTTAAAGCACACATTGGCACTTGGCTTGGATTTAAACCTTCACCCTCCTATTCAACCTATCGCAGTCCACTGCTGGAAATAGGTCTCCCCCATTTTGCGCCAGATATCCCGCTCCTCCGCTTTCCTCATCCAGCCTCCACCAGCGACCTTTCGAAGTCGTCGTCCATCGGGCCGAGAGGCGTCCTACGCTACGCTTGCCGAGACGCGGTCTCCACTCCAGAACTCGTCTGCTCCAACGGCCATCGGTTCTGCGACATACGTGACCAGCCCACTGCCACTTCAACTTGCTGATCCGGCGGGCTATGTCGGTAATTTTAGTTCTCTTACGGATTAAATCATTTCTGATCTTATCCCTAAGAGAGACTCCAAGCATAGCTCGCTCCATTGCGCGTTGAGTGACTTTGAACTTGTGAACCAATCCCGCAGTCTTGTTCACCCTCAAGATTAACAAAAGAACAGTCCACACGAAAGAGCCACCGACGCTTCTATGACTGTAGTCATACTAACTAACTTTAATGGCTCAACGACCCAAAGTGAGTCTTGGCCTCCGAAACGAGAGATTTCCAACGGTCTCTATCCTGTGCAACCTCTGCCCAGTTTTCGGTCCCGAGCTCACGCAGATCAGCCTCCACCATATCCTTCCAGCGATATATGGGACGACCGACTGGGCGCCGTCCACTTTGTCGTCCAAGAAATGCTGTAGTCATACTGTTAATTAATAATATAATGTTATTCACAGAAACATATAACAATCAAATTTGAAGATTCTGATATCCGAACTAGGTAAAAACTACGCCAATCAGCGCCCTCTCCCAAAGACAATGCAATCACAATTGCAAACTCAAGTTAGTTTATTAAAACAACATAAAATCGTGTGAGTATGTATGTGTATGCGCCTGTGTGCGTGTGTGTGCGTGCGTACGTGTGTGTGGTGTGTGTGTATACGTGTCTATATGGTGATTAGTTGTAATATAATACATTTTGTTTGTTTTCCAAATAAATATATATATACTATATTGTTGCAGTACTTCAATGGAGTCCTTCTTCAGTCTGTTCGACCCTTCTGAGGGCGGTGGCAAGCCGACAAAGAAGAAACATCGACCAGACCAAGACAATGTGAAGAAAAAAGGCGATGCACCGAAAGGTTTGTAACTCACTCTCTCTCTTTGAAATGTTCCAGTATACTTGGACAATATATCCATTTTGCGCCAGATTCTAGTCATCTGCTTTCCTCATCCTTCATCAGCGACCTTTTGTAAGAGGTCGGTCCCTCGGTTCGGGCGTCCTACGCTACGCTTGCCAAGGTCTCCACTCCAGCCTTATAGCCCAGTCAAAATAGACATTCCAGTTTGCATTAATTCCCAACAAGCTGGATTTTTGTGCAGGCTACGTCAATAGAAATGATCCCACTTGTGCGTTGTTTTTTATTCGAGGTCAAAAGTCACAAATTGGCGTTAATTTTTGCGTATATCTCTCAAACAACGAGAGCTGTCGAAAATAGTTCAGACAATGTTTGTGCATTGTCTACAAAAAAGATCTCAACACTTTGCTCAACACGCAATCAAGGCCTGCACAAAAATTCGGCTTGTTGGGAATTAATGCAAACTGGAATCATTGTTTAGTCTATTTTGACTGGACTAAAGATAAAGAATAAACTAAATATATACACAATTACGAAGAAATATCAACCAAAAAATGTCCGAGCTTGACACATACTTTGACGTATTGTTATCATCATTATCATCAGCTCATTAAACGTCCCCACCGAGGGGCACGAGCCTACCCGTATAGGGTGATTAGGCGTTAGTCGTCCACGGGAGCCCAGTGCGGATTGGACGACTTCACACACAACCTTCGAATCTCTTCGCAGGCGTGCATGAAGGTTTCCTCACGATGTTTCCCTTCACCGTAAGAGCGTCGGATAACGTACATATATTTTTCGAAAATACATTGGTACGTGTCGGGATTTGAACCTCAGCCCTCCCGGTAGGAAAGCAACAGTCCACACCACTGAGCCACCGACGCTCTAACACCAAACACCGGCGTATTGTTATATTTAAGACATAAAAGTATTCTTAAAATTGTGACCTTGACGCGTCATTAAAGGGGTATAAAATCGAAAGTACGAGCACACTACTATGTCACTGTGATATGTAGCGAGCGACGTGATTAAATGAAAATTCTGCCCAACTGACGTTAGGGGCATACCACAGATTTCCCAATACAGGAGATGGGGCAAGCCGCGTTTAAAGTGCGACAACTGTGAGCTCAACGGGCATACACTGGCTGCCAGTTTACGCTCTGTGAGACGAGTCAAGACGCACGAATATTAGAAGAAATTACCGTTTTTTTCCAAAATGCCATCCTGTGCAATTGTAACATACCATCATCGCAATGAATCAGTAAATTTACCAAGAAATATAATAACTTTTCACAGGTAAGAACCGAAAAGAAAATGCGACACTGGGACTGCCTATAAACTTGGCGGCTTGTCCAGTCTAATGTATATTCTGATCTGTGGGGCATACTATTGCCGCCGACACTTTTTGAGTGAGATCTTGCATCTATTTAGTTTAATTGAATAATTCAATAATCATAATTAAATAAATTCGATAAGTTTTACTAGGCGGTAGACTCGGTACTGAGTCGTCTAGGTAGGTACCACCGCAGTGCCAGATATCGTCCCGTGATTCCCGTGAAACAGGAGTCTTAAGTGTTGTTGGGATGAGGGCACTGTAACTAGTCACATTACCGGGTATAAGAGACCTAACATCTGTTGTCTTGATCTAATTTTCCAAATTATATGTACGTTCGGCTCTTACGGTGAAGGGAAACATCGCGAGGAAACCTGCGCACGCCTGCGAAGAGATTCAAAGGTTGTGCGTGAAGTCGTCCAACCCGCACTGGGTCCGCGTGGACGACTAAGGCTTGTACACCCGTACGGGTAGGCTCGTGCCCCTCGGTGGGGATGTATAATGAGCTGATGATGATCTTGCAGGCAGAAGAAGAGGTAGGAAGGCGCACGGTAAGAACGAGACCCTCCCGGAGGAGTCGTCGTTCCTCTGCGAGCCGGACCTCAGTACGGATGTCCTCGTCAAGGATGGCAGCTATATTGAGAACTACATTGAATTGAATAAGAAGGATGAAGGTAATACATATATCATACACATACACTCAAAAACACACACAAACAGACATTATTTCTTGTAGAATTTATTAATACATTAAGAAACAAAATACATTGTATGGAGTAATAAATAATAATAATGAATATCCACTGACATTCACACAGCGCCATCTAGCCCCAAGTTAAGTGTGAAGCCTGTATTATGGGTACTAAACAACGGATAAACATACTTATATACATTTTTTTTGTAATTACATGCATATTATACATAGAAAACACCCAGACCAATACAAACAGACATGTTCATGCACACAAATGTTTGTACTGCCCGGGGTTCGAACCCGGAACCCTTGGTGTTGCAGCCGACGTCTCAACCGCTACACCAAATGGGTCGTCATCAAGTAGCTTACTTTGTATTTAAACAAACCATAAATGTACACCCATGAAATGTTATGGGAGAGCGGTTACACCTGGGACAAGCGTTTCTACGCTTAATAGGAGTAAGTCAACCTCTGTATAAGTTAAACCTTCAAACTGTTAACCTTCAATTTAAGGAAATAAGGAACGATGAAGAATTACATCGTAAGGAAACTTGCGCACGCCTGCGAAGATATTTTTTCTTCACGCACAACCTTTGATTGTGCGTGAAGTCGTCCAACCCGCACTGACAACCGCGTGGACGACTAAGGCCTATACGCCATTTACGGGTAGGCTCGTGCCCCTCGGTGGGGATGTTTAATGAGCTGATGATGATGATGATACATAGAAAACACCCAGACCAATGCAAACAGACATGTCATGCACACAGATGTTTGTACTTGGAGAAAGAGCCTTATTACACCAAATCGTCAATAATGATTTGATGGTAATGATCATGATAGCATAATATTTCAATTTAAACTCCAGACCACAGACAAGACGACAGGAAGCCGAAAAGGCGCAACTCAAATCGCAAGTGCAGACGGAGAAAAAGTAAAATGTCACCGGCGAAGGAGACGTGCGAGAGTGACGTCACGTCGTGGAACAACCAATCGGCGGTCAACAAAGCCACAGATGATACAGTGGGGAAAAACGTCAACGATTTGACATACGAGAAGACCAGTAATAAGAGATTCGACGAGACAGTGTCGAGGGTTATTGAGAGGTTGGAAAAGGTATAGATGCAAAAAGTTTTTCAAACGTTTAAAACGTGTAACTAGGGATGAAACCTACTCGGTATCGATTAAATAGTATCGATACTTACTCGGTATCGATTGTTTAACCACCATGGGTTATTTTCACTAATGTTTGCTTTATTGTATATTACTTTGCTCGAAAATAAAAGTCAATATACTTTCTTCCAGGTTTATTGGAGGATATGATAATATCTTTTTGCTATTTTAAAAATCTCTCTTGACAACTCTATTTACACTGTTACCATGGTGATAAAAGACATCGCTGTACAACACCTTAGAGTATTAATACCTAATATTAAACTATTAACTTAATATCAAACCTTCGTCGTACATCGATACTTACTCGTATCGAATAGTTTCTGGCAAATTCAAAGTTAAAACTTAAAGAAGTGTTCAAATTCTTAATTATAATAAAGTATCGCCGTAAGGAACCTAAGACTTGGCACGTGTTTGTCTTGATTTCATTACTTTTTAGAGATAATCAAGCAGCTCCATCGAGACTTGGCTAGATTTTTTACAGAATGTTTTTACAATATCCTTGTGTTTAATTGTTTGTTATCCTAAATAAAGAGAGAAAAAAACATCGGTTTATTTGCAATTATAGGTGGGGCTCAAGGATGACGGGTACCTGGCGGGGGACTTCAACACGGACGACTTGGACGATGATGGGTCGGACGAAATGGGCGGATCCTACGATGACACGTGAGTGGGTTTTGATAATGTTAAAAGTGGTCTACTGTATTTGCACAGTGCGTTTTGTTTTGTGTTTTGCACAGTGTATTTTAGTTAGGGTTTTGCACATTGTATTTTAGTTAAAGTATTTTGCATGGTGTATTTACTCAAATTATATTCCACAGTGTATTTTACGTAAAGTATTTTGCACAGTGTATTTTACTTAGTGTTTCGCACAGTGTATTTTACATTAACTAAGAGCGTCGGTGGCTCAGTGGTGTGGACTGTCGCCTTCCTACCGGGAGGGCTGAGGTTCAAATCCCAACACGTACCAATGTATTTTCGAATTTTCGAAAATATATGTACGTTATCCGACGCTCTTACGGTGAAGGAAAACATCGTGAGGAAACCTTCATGCACGCCTGCGAAGAGATTCGAAGGTTGTGTGTGAAGTCGTCCAATCCGCACTGGGCCCGCGTGGACGACTAAGGCCTAATCACCCTATACGGGTAGGCTCGTGCCCCTCGGTGGGGACGTTTAATGAGCTGATGATAATGATGATGAACAGGGTCGTTGAAATAATAAAGTTACATAACATCTTTGTTGAATATCCCCTTTTGCTCTTGTACTGCAATGAAACGTTTTACCAGACAAATCGGGGATTTGCTGCCCTGGTATCAAACCCGGAACCCTTGGAGCAGTAGCCGACGTCTCAATACATTATATTTTTACTAATAGTTAATATGATAAAAATTGTGAATATAATTTGCTTTATATAATAATTTTGTTAACAAATAATATGATTCTGTACAAATCACAAATATTTTGACTACTGAGTTTCTTACTGGATTCTTCTCAGTGGAAAACTACCTCCCGAACCAGTGGTAGCTTCATTTCATTCATAAGTGTTCTGTAAGGACCTAAACTGAATAAACACTTTTCATTTTCACCAAATGGGCCCCCTAAATTAATCTAGAACTTTCCATTTCAGTGAGTCGGACGGCGACGATTCAGCTGAAGAGGTGTATGGCAGTCTGCCTCCGGAGCCAAGGTTCGGAAATGTGGAGTACAAGCTGCAGCTGGTGTCGCCATGCGAGAAGAGGTTCCAGCATCTGGTCACACAGGTATGGTCTTCGAATACCATGGTCGGCTCATGATCAACGACCCATCTCGTGTAATTCGTTAGTTTCCACCATCCGCAATAAAATACCAAACCTTTTTTTCTATAAAAGCATTATTTCATATGTCGTTTCATTGATCACTTTTGTTTATTTATAAAAATACTGAAACTAACTAACTAATAGATATCCGATCACTTGATGATAGTAAGCAATGACGTCACATATCACTAATCTCGTACAAAATATAGTAGTACGTTCCTTTTTGACATAAAAAGTTCATAAAAAGTGCGTCAACGATTAGGGGTCTCAAATACCCAATAGTCGAGACATTGGCTGCTACACCAAGGGTTCCGGGTTCGATACCCGGGCAGTACAAACATTTGTGTGCATGAACATGTCTGTTTGTAATTGTCTTGGTGTTTACTATGTATAATATGTAAGTATTTACAAAAAAATATTTAAGTATGTTTATCCGTTGTTTAGTACCCATAATACAGGCTTCACGCTTAACTTGGGGCTAGATGGCGCTATGTGGTTGACGACACCGATGACGTTTTGAACGGTCAAGACGCTCACCTGATGGTAAGTGATACGCCTGACCATGACAGAGCATTAAAGGAGACCAACAACTGACAGTTATTATTCTTAATGAGCTAATGAGAATCCTTGGACAGTAGCCGGAAATAACTCGAAGTGCCATTGGAGGTTATAAAATCTTTCTTTTTTAGACAATTAAGTGTTTTAGATGCAGCATAAGCAGATCTGGAAGGAATCGCACATAGTTTTTTAGAAGGCCTATAGCAATTTCTGGGTTTTTATAGGCTACCTATGTAAAAGTGTGTCGTGAGAGAAAGAGCCAAGAAATATGTTATTTGTCACGTGACTAAAAATAATTGCGTCCTTTTGTTCATATGATCCAGTTTAAAGTCGTCTTCACCTAAATTTTGCGTCTAATTTGTTATGTCTCTTTCTCTCTTCAACCTATCACAGTCCACTGCTGGACATAGGTCTCCCCCATTTTGCGACAGATATCCAGGTCCTCCGCTTTTCTCATCCAGCTCCCACCAGCGACCTTCCGCAAGTGGTCGGTCCATCGCGCCGAAGGGCGTTCTACGCTACGCTTGCCGAGACACGGTCTCCACTCCAGAACTCGTCTGCTCCAACGGCCATCGGTTCTGCGACATACGTGACCAGCCCACTGCCACTTCAACTTGCTGATCCGGCGGGCTATGTCGGTAACTTTAGTTCTCTTACGGATCAAATCATTTCTGATGTTATCCTTAAGAGAGACACCGAGCATATCTCGCTCCATTGCGCGTTGAGTGGCTTTGAGCTTGTGAACCAATCCCGCAGTCAGTGTCCATGTCTCAGCTGCGTATGTTAGCACGGGTAGGACGCATTGCTCAAAGACTTGCTAATTTGTTATGTGACACAATTAAAATAGCGTCTTATTTGTCACGTAACCAAGTAAAAATGGCAAAATTCACATGACCTAGTTGAAATGTCAGCTTTAGCTGGAATGGTGTCTTAAATTGTCACGTAACTCACTTATAAAGACGGTTCAATCTAAAATGTCGCGTATTTTTTTCCCGCGTGGCCAATGATATTCTGTATATATAAAGGTAGATTCGCCATCCGTGCCTCAAAAACGAACCGCCGAAGAAAGAGTTTGTACTCTTTTGTTTAGGTAAATGTGTTCGAAATTCGAAATATGTGTGTGTGTGCTGTCACTGCATTCGGAACCCTTTTTTCGATTGTTTTGTGAGCATATCACGGATCTATACTTTTTTACGTCATTGCGCGCGTGGCAGCCAAAATGTCGCGTCATCAATTCGCGTTGTAGTTAAAATGTTGCATCATTTATCCCGCGTGGCAGCTAAAATGTTGCATCATTTATCCCGCGTGGCAGCTAAAATGTCACGTCATTATTCCGCATGGCAGCTTAAATGTTGCGTCATTGGTCCCGAATAGCGTCTTACTATAGAAAATGTGTCGACATTTGTCCCGCGTGACGGTTAAAATGGCGTCTTGGTATAAATAAAATAAAAATAAATAAATAAAGCGTCTTACTATAGTAAATGTCGCGTCATTTATCCCGCGTGGCAGCTGAAATAGCGTCTTAAGTAAAAGTCGCGTCATTTATCCCTCGTATCAGCTGAAATAGCGTCTAACTATAGTAAAAGTGTCGTCATTTATCCCTCGTATCAGCTGAAATAGCGTCTCCCTATAATAAGCGTGGTGTGATGTCCGGCGGCGCAGCTGAAATGGCGGCTGCGGTCGGGGCGCGGGCGCGCGTGTACGTGGTGGCGTGCGGGACTGCGGCGCGCTGCGGGGCCTCGGCGACTTCAGTTCATAGACTGTGTTTATTGTCACGTGACACAGCAAAAATTGTGTCGCTCTTATCATGAGACTGAAAATATGGCTCCTTATTTGTTATATGACCTAGATTAAATGTCATCTTAAGCTGAAATTTGTCACTTGACTCACAAAAAAGGCGTTTCTATCTAAAATGTCGCGTTATTTATCTCGCTAGGCATGTAAAATGATGTCTCAAGTCAAAATAGCGTATTACTATCAAAAAGTGACGTCTCCATGTAAAATACGGTGTAATTATCCCGCGTGGTAGCTAAAATGGTGTCTTAAGTCAAAATAGAAACTTCAATCTAAATGAAATAGCGTCTCAATCTAAAATGTCCCATCATATATCCCACGTGACATCGAAAATTGCGTCTTTCATTCAAAAAGCGTTATTCTATGATAAAATGTCATCTTCATCTAAAATGTCGCGTCATTTGCTGAACTGGCGTGCGTCTCCATCTCAAATCGCATCATTTATCCCGCGTGGCAGCTAAATTAGCGTCTTGGTATAGTAAAAGTCTGTCATTTGTCCCTCGTATCAGCTAAAATAGCGTGCAACTATAATTAATAAAAGATGAATTATTTATCTCACGTGGCATCTAAAATGTCGCGTCATTTATCCCGCGTGGCAGCTAAAATAGCGTCTCGGTATACTAAAAGTCGCATCATGTATCCCTCGTATCAGCTGAAATAGCGTCTCACTATAGTAAAAGTGTCGTCATTTATCCCGCGTATCAGCTGCAATAGCGTCTCCCTATAATAAGCGTGGTGTGATGTCCGGCGGCGCAGCTGAAATGGCGGCTGCGGTCGGGCGGCGGGCGCGCGGTGTACGTGGTGGGCGTGCGGGACTGCGGCGCGCTGCGGGGCCTGGGCGACTTCAGTTCATAGACTGTGTTTATTGTCACGTGACACAGCAAAAATTGTGTCGCTCTTATCATGAGACTGAAAATATGGCTCCTTATTTGTTATATGACCTAGATTAAATGTCATCTTAAGCTGAAATTTGTCACTTGACTCACAAAAAAGGCGTTTCTATCTAAAATGTCGCGTTATTTATCTCGCTAGGCATGTTAAATGATGTCTCAAGTCAAAATAGCGTATTACTATCAAAAAGTGACGTCTCCATGTAAAATACGGTGTAATTATCCCGCGTGGTAGCTAAAATGGTGTCTTAAGTCAAAATAGAAACTTCAATCTAAATGAAATAGCGTCTCAATCTAAAATGTCCCATCATATATCCCACGTGACATCGAAAATTGCGTCTTTCATTCAAAAAGCGTTATTCTATGATAAAATGTCATCTTCATCTAAAATGTCGCGTCATTTGCTGAACTGGCGTCTCCATCTCAAATCGCATCATTTATCCCGCGTGGCAGCTAAATTAGCGTCTTGGTATAGTAAAAGTCTGTCATTTGTCCCTCGTATCAGCTAAAATAGCGTGCAACTATAATTAATAAAAGATGAATTATTTATCTCACGTGGCATCTAAAATGTCGCGTCATTTATCCCGCGTGGCAGCTAAAATAGCGTCTCGGTATACTAAAAGTCGCATCATTTATCCCTCGTATCAGCTGAAATAGCGTCTCACTATAGTAAAAGTGTCGTCATTTATCCCGCGTATCAGCTGAAATAGCGTCTCCCTATAATAAGCGTGGTGTGATGTCCGCCGCCCTAGCTGAAATGGCGGCTGCGGTCGGGCGGCGGGCGCGCGGTGTACGTGGTGGGCGTGCGGGACTGCGGCGCGCTGCGGGGCCTGGGCGCGCGCCCGCTGCGGGCCTCGCTGCTCACGCTCCGCCGGATGGCGGCCGCGCTGCACGCCAGCCTCGCGCACGTCACCGCACGACGTGTCGCACCCAATCGGGCGGTCGCCGAGGTCTATATACGGAAGGTGAGTTGTTGGATTGACAATTTCAAAACATAATAACATTACCTATCAATTACTTAATAAAAAACCCGTAACGACAAACAAACAAAGACTAATACATACACCACACACACACAGTTTATTCTGTACGATTGCATCGCACATTTGCAAACGCAAGCATTTGTGATTTGAAATGTACGCGTATTACTTAATTCAGTTCACGTATTGTGTACACACATTTTTATACAATAAATCAAAAATTCAAGCAAATTGTGTTTTTCCTGTTTTCACAACTACAAGTCAAAGATTACTAGATAACAAGATCTCGTACATCTTTTTGGTCCTTCGAGCCGGATGTGTACTTACACTAACATCTGTTCTTATGTATTAGTAATTTATACTTTTGTATCTTAAAATTGTAAGAAGGAGCGGGGTCTCCTAACATAGGTATTACACTTAAAAGGAGACTCCAGCCATTGTAATGTAATTCTGCATAAGATACTAATAAAAGATTTTTATTTTATTTTTCATTACATTACATACATGTCACTTTGGAAAAACATAATCTCCTTGCATGCAATGATGTGTCTACTAAATTACAGCTTTGTTTCAATGCATGAATCTTACCCAATATATCTCTGAACTCACACACTTTACCGATCATTCTGAGACATTAATTTTGCGGCACTGTTAAAGTTCGGAATGTATGTGTTGATTTTATCCCTGATCTGAGCAAACACGCTCTTCTCTCTTGTCAGTTATATCTCCAGAAACCTAAATCATTGCTTAAATGGATATCTTCAGACCGCTTAAAGATATAGATGCAAAAGTGTTTGATGCATTTATTGATTCAATTTCTTGGGAACGCTTGTTGCATGTGAATATTGATGATACTGTTCAGGATTTTACTGCATATATGCTACATGTTTTGGATACAAACGCGCCTATACTTAAATCTTACATAAAAAAAGTTTAAATGTATGTACGACGGCTTGCCCGTACATGTTGGCAACCAGAGAAAAGAAAGATAAAAAGGTTAGATATAAAAGAAAGATATGCCAGTACAAAGCAAAAAATATAAACAATTAATTATCAAATCAAACGAAATGTTAGCTTCTCCCGCGGTAGCTCGTTGAGGACTATGGGCTCGCTGTTGTGGCACTCCTTGGTTTGTTGGCTGTTGACTTATGGCGATGACACTGGATGCAATGACGTAGTTTTGACTTGACGGATCTATTGCCACCGATTATACAATAACAAGTCAATTAGATGCAAATCTTTCCTTTGGTAGTGGGTGATAGCACAGTTGTTAACGGAATGATTTTGAAAGTAATCTTAAGAATAAGGTAAACATGAATAAGGTTACATGCGCGCGCCCAAATGTAGGTTGCAGCGACAGTTAAAATGTATGTACGATGGCTTGCCCGTACAAATAGTATATCAGCAGTTGAGACAATTTTTAATCGTCAATAACATTTTCCCCTAAAGCAATCAGGTTTTGTGAGAGGACGTAGCACTGCAACGGCGTTGTTAGATGTTGTCGACGATCTTTTGGCAGAAAAAGATGTTGGAAACGGTTCTATATTAACTCTTCTAGATTTCTCTCGGGCTTTTGACATGATTGACCATAATCTTGTCTCTAAATTGTCGTATTATGGTTTTGACTGCAAGGCGATTAAATGGTATTACAGTTATTTAAATGGAAGAACGCAACGTGTCCAAGAATGATCCATGATGAATTTGGTTTTAATGTGTTTTCTGAAGCTTTAAAAGTAAAGCGAGGAGTCCCACAGGGATCTATTTTGGGACCTTTTCTTTTTATCTTGTACACCGCCGATATAATCAACTGCATAAATAACTGTTAAAATCATATATACGCCACGATTGACGGATGTCAATATAGCTAGATAAGTATGTAAAGACCGGGTTCATTAAATTGAATGAAAGACCCATGTGATGGAATGAGACCTCGGCTACTACACGAAGGGTTCCGGGTTAGATCCCCGGGCAGCACTAATATTTGTGTACATGAATGTCTGTTTGGTTTGGGCGTTTTCTATGTATAATATGTGTGTATTTACAAAAGAAAGTAAGTATGTTTATTCGTTGTTTTAGTATCCATGTTATAGGGCTATGCTTAGTTCGGGACTGAAGGTGCTGTGTGAATGTCAGTGGACATTAATTAATTATAATAACGAAGGCAGTATTGTGAGCTTTAAATATATGCATTTTGATTTTGTATTTCCATTTGCAGCTGCCCGATGCCCACCAAAGCGTCGAGTTAAGGGTAGCTGTTATGGGGGCGAATGAAGCTGGGAAATCTACGCTGATCGGTGTGCTAACGCAAGGTGGGTAGATTACAAGGTCTTTAGTCACCTCCCAAAATGTCCGAGTCGCTTGATTGTTATCATCATCAGTTCATTAAACGTCCCCACCGAGGGGCACGAGCCTGCCCGTATAGGGTGATTAGGCCTTAGTCGTCCACGCTGGCCCAGTGCGGGTTGGACGACTTCATGCACAATCTTTGAATATCTTCACAGGCGTGTACAGGTTTCCTTACGATGTTTTCCTTCACCGTAAGAGCGTCGGATAACGTACATATATTTTCGAAAGTTCTAAAACACATTGGTACGTGTCAGGATTTGAACCTCAGACCTCCCGGTAGGAAGGCGACAGTCCACACCATTGAGCCACCGACGCTCTTATTATTATATTTCTGATTGTTATATTTATGACATAAAATTATTTACTAAAATTTTGACCTTAACGTGCCATTAAAAGCGTACGAAATCAAAAGCACGAGCATACTGCTATGTCACTATGACATGTAGCGACGACGTGATTATGAGTGAAAATTTTGCCCAACTGACGCCATGAGCAGACTTTTGCCGCGGACACTTTTTGAGTGAGTTTGTGCTTCTGGTTTATTGTTTATTTTTATTTATTTATTTATGAATTTATTTATTTATTTATGAATATTTTTTCTTTATATATTGGTGATGATTTTAATTAACAATACAATTGATGGAATGCATATTATAAATCACACTTAATACATATTATAAGGTATAATTTATTTATTTTAATTTTGGTTATTATTTTTATTCAATTCACTTTATTTAAATTTATTAATTAATTGTATTCTAATACCAAAATAATGTAATCACGATTTCCATTTTTAAAGCTCGGCTAAAAGTCCTCGGCTGGTCATAGTTGAAAATCAGCGGTTTGCTGTCGGCAAACCAAATGCTGAGCTGTGGCCATTTTGTATCGCTGCGACACACATGGCACATATATTTGAAATGTGTTTTTTATATATATAATGTATTGTGTAATATTTGTTTTTCATAATGTATTGTGTAATATTAGTTTTCTTTTGATTTTATTTGTATTAGTAACAACCATGTGCTTACTTAGTTTTCGATTGTGTCTGATACAAATAAAGAAATTATCTATCTATCTATCTATCTTTATCCAAGCCCTAAGGCTAATGAGGGTATATTTGTTGAACAGGTGAATTGGACAATGGGAGAGGCAGTTCCCGTTTGAACATGTTCAGACATTTGCACGAGGTGAAGAGTGGCAGGACCTCGTCGCTCAGCCACGAGATACTCGGGTTCGATGCTCAGGTTGGTCACAGTTAGTGTTGCCAGGTGTCCCGATTTTCAGGGGTCTTAGGATGCGTCGCAATCGGGACGCTAAATGTCCCGATTAATTAAAGAAGAAAATTAGATGTTTCATTAAAAATATATACATTTACGCTACATAACTTCTACTAATTACATCACTGTCAAATTCAAAATGGCACGTCATCAGCGTCACATCACATTTTTTTATTGTTACCTGTCTCGATCTGCAACCTCAAATCCCGATTTTTCGGCCTCGTGTCCCATTTTAAAACAATCTCGAGTACAAACGTTTGTTTACATGAACATGTCTGTTTATAATGGTCTGGCTGTTTTCTATGTGTTATATGTATGTATTTACAAAAAAAATATATAAATATGTTTATCCGGTGTTTAGTACCCATATACAGGCTTAACGCTTAACTTGGGGCTAGATGGCGCTGTGTGAATGTCAATAGTTATTTATTATATTTATCTATATTCGATAGTTTAACTATGTTTTTCTATTTTAGTTAGTTTAACTTTGTTTTTCTATTTTAGTTAAGAGTAACTTTGTTTTTCTGTTTTTGTTAGTTTGACTATATTTATCTACTTTAGATAGTTTTACTATGCTCTTCTAATTTAGTTAGTTTTAATATATATATTTTTATTTTAGTTAGTTTTACTAAATTTTTTCATTTACTTATTTTGACTTTATTTTTTATATTTTAGCCAGTTTTACTATGTCCTTTCTATATTACAATTCCTATTCCCAGGGCAACGTGGTAAACTACGGGTGTTCGGAGCTGATGACCGCGGAGCGTATAGGCGAGCGGTCCGCGAAGCTGGTGTCGTTCCTGGACCTGGCCGGGCACAGCAAGTACCAGCGGACCACGCGACACGGACTCACCGGGTACTGCCCGCACCGGGCCATGCTCGCCGTACGTACCATATACACTCACTGTACGTGCTCGCACAGCGACATTTTAGCTCCCAACGTGTTATATGGGTGCAAAGTCTCACAGCGTCCTTTTAGTACCACACTAAGTATTTAGTGGTGATATGGGTACAAACTCTTACGGTGAAGGAAAACATCGTGAGGAAACCTTCATGCACGCCTGCGAAGAGATTCGAAGGTTGTGTTTGAAGTCGTCCAATCCGCACTGGGCCCGCGTGGACGACTAAGGCCTAATCACCCTTTACGGGTAGGCTCGTGCCCCTCGGTGGGGACGTTTAATGAGCTGATGATGATGATGATGATGGGTACAAAGTCAGATGGCGTCATTTTAGCCCAAAACTAAGCATTTAGCGTGTTAAATGGGTACAAAGTCGCACAGCGTCCTTTTAGCACCACACAGGACACTTTAGCCCCAAAACGAACAATTTTAGCGTGTAATATGGGTACTGGATCACAAAGCGTCATTTTAGTACCACACTAAACATTTAGCTTGTTTCAAAGTCAAAGTAAAATTCATTTATTCAGATAAGGCTTACAAAAAGCACTTATGAACGTCAAAAAGAATACAAAAATTACATTTAAAATACCAAAGTACCAAAGCACAATAATGAATTTTGATACTTGGAAAAAAGCGCTTCGGCGTTTTGGCCTGTTGAGAAAGAAGCACCCAAGAAAACTCAACAGTACAACCTTTTTAAACAATGATTTTAATGTACAGATATTTTACAAACACTGAAGTAGCTGAGCAGTTTAAGACCATGGATTTTTATCACATAAATATTCGTCAATAGTGTAGTACCCTTTTTTAGAAAGGTGTTTTTTATTCTAGCTTTAAACATGTGTAAAGGTAACTCGACATATTTGCGGTACCACATCATTCCTATAAAAGATTTACCTACTTTATGTAGTCTCAAGTCTGGAACAGACTTTGATTCTATTCCTAGTATTAAAATTGTGAGTCACAATTTTTTTTAAAGGTATGATAGTATTTACGGACGTAAAAAAATTTTCATAAATATATTGTGATGCTACAGTCATTATATTTATTTCCTTAAAAAGTTCCTTAAGAGAGCCACGTGGTCTAAGATTGTAGATAAAACGAACGTCATTTTAGTACCACATTAAACATTTAGCTTGTTTAATGGGGGTACTTTTTTTTTCTCTTTATTTGGGTTAACCAACAGTGTACACAATAACATGTTAACTTAATATTATTTATTAAAGGGGGTACTGAATTACACAGCGCCATTTTAGCTCCCACGAACAAACACACACAATAGGGATGATGACAATTTTTTTTTCTGTTATTATATCGATGGACCGCATAATAATAGAAACATTGGTAAAAAAATTACTCCGTTAACATTAAAACTCACAGAGATTTTCCAATTCTAAAAACACATTAATGGACTTTCCCGAAAACGCTTCATACAAATGGCTACCTAGTTATGACGTCACGCATCAGTAATTAGTACGCATAGTTTGTGAATTTTGTACTACAACTATATTAAATGTTGCGTTTACTAAAACGGTTTCATAGCAAAAGTTGCTTAAATTGTATGTGTTATCATTTTGTTAACAATTTTTTGACAATTAATGTACTTTAAAAATGGACTTGCCCATCTAACTTTGAAGACTAATAAAATTCATAAAACATGAGTTTTCGAGCTGAGAGTAAGCACATCGTTATATTTAACCCAGATTTGTAATAATATGAAATAGTTCTTACGATTTCAGGACCCAGTCATCATGCCTATTACGCTGTTTAGTCTCAAATATCAAGTATTTGTTTTTTTCACTGAGCGCCTTTCATACACACTCATGTTTTTTGTTTATGTGATGTATGAATTTATATGAAAATTTGTTTGAGTGGGTATATGTATGTATGTTTCTATGGGTTTTGCATGAGTGTGTATGCGAGTGTATGTGTGTTTATACCTATGTATAATTGTATATGGCCTTGTATAAGTGTGTGTACAAGCTGTTACTTAATTGCATATGAAACTACACTAGGCACATTTACTTGAATTGTTTTATGAATACACGATTTGGACCCCAATACTCTAGCCACAGTTCCGCTTTGAGGCCTGGGTTCAGCAGTAAGTCGTAATAGGCCGTTGCTGATACCATCATATGTATCAGCAGATATCAGCGACGGCGGGCATCACCAGTATGACGGAGGAGCACATAGCTCTAGCGGGCGCGCTCGACGTCCCCATGTTCGCGGTGGTGACCAAGTGCGACATCGCGGGTTCGGCGCTCGGGCCTTTACTGAAGGAGCTGGCCGCGAGACTGGAGCTCGTGGGACAGGTCAGTACGGAGATACACGGTGTAAATAGATATAGGGTGGACAGAGATGTCGGGTGGACAAAAGATACAGGGTGATATAGATGTAGGATGGACATAGATTCACGGTGGCGATAGATATATGGTGGACAGAGATGCCGGGTGGACAAATGATACAGAATGGACATAGACACAGGATGGACATAGATATATGGTGGATAGAGATACAGGGTGACATAGATATAGGGTGGACAGAGATACAGGGTGACATAGATTAGGGTGGACAGATACAGGGTAACATAGATATAGGTGGACAAAGATAGAGGGCGACATAGATATAGGGTGAACAGAGATACTGGGTGGCTTAAATATAAGGTTGACAGAGATACAGGATGATTTATATATATGATGGGCAGAGATAAACGAGGACATTAATATGGGGAGAATACAGAAAACAATTATTTAAAAATGAGCGTCGGTGGCTAAATGTTGTGAACTGTTGCCCTCCAACCGGGAAGGGTGAGGTTCAAATCCCGCCGCGTACCAATGTGATTTCGAAAATATGTGTACGTCATCCGAAGCTCTTAAGGTGATGGAAAACATCGTGAGGTAACCTGCGCACGCTGCGAAAAGAGACTCAAAGGTAGTGCGTGAAGTCGGCCAACCCGCACTGGGCCCGAGTGGATGACTGAGGCCGACTACACCGCGTACGGGAGGGGAGGAGCCGAAGGGGGGCGAATAATGAGATGATGATGATATTAAAAATTAGTGTAATGATGTGATTAATCAACAGAAACCGTTGCTGATCACGGACGAGAATCTGGCGAGGAATTGCGTGGCTCCGCAGAAACTGATCCTGGACACCATAGACAACAGCCACGAGGATGATAACGAGGCGCCAGAGGACGAGATGTGAGCATAGACAATTATTTTAATGTATCTATGGAAACATAAAAGTAAGTTAGAGCACAAGTTAGAGCGTCGGTGGCTCAGTGGTGTGGACTGTCGCCTTCCTACCGGGAGGGCTGAGGTTCAAATCCCGACACGTACCAATGTATTTTCGAATTATTCGTTATCCGACGCTCTTACGGTGAAGAAAACATCGTGAGGAAACCTTCATGCACGTCTGCGAAAGAGATTCGATGGTTGTGTGTGAAGTCGTCCAACCCGCACTGGGCCCGCGTGGACGACTAAGGCCTAATCACCCTATACGGGTAGCTCGTGCCCCTCGGTGGGGACGTTTAATGAGCTGATGATGATGATCTATGGAAATAAAGTTGGTGTGTCTGTTTGTAATATTCAAATAACTGTTTTTTTATACATGCTTATGAATATATGTACGGTACATACGAAATTATTGTCCGTCTGTCTGTTCCGGGTAATCTGAAACAGCTGGACAGATTTGGACGGGATTTTTTTTTGTAATGTAATAAGAAAAATATAGGCTCCTCTTTTTTAAAAAAATCTTTCTATTAGAAAATTAAAGGCTCTTCTTCGCGGCGGCCGGAGTCTTCTCGGTAATAACAACCCTCCGAACCGGTGGTGGTAGATTCATTAAAAAACTCCTGTTTTGACGATTCAAAGGTTATTTAATGATTTGAATAAAGCATACGCAGGCATGCACACACACACACATTTACGGCCCACAAGCACACACGTTTGCACGCATCCCACGCACACATACATGTAGTCATTCATCAGCTCATTAAACGTCCCCACCGAG
>PQWD01006336.1:0-11407 GCA_019425675.1 Leucinodes orbonalis
CATGAGCCCAAGCCTGGAATTCTTGGTGAGTAAAGTAAGTGGTTTATCTATGATTCGCACAGATAAATATTTTTTAAAATATAAACTCCATAAGACTTTGATCTATGATCGGACCGTCAGTTCCAATAGATCGTTAATGTTATTTAAATCACATAGTTTTTGCGCGCAACAGTATGCGTAATCACAATAAGGCTGTGTTTAGAGTAAGCCTCCAATGTTTTTATGCCTTCCAACAACATCTCAAAGGGCAGGAAGTAGCTCAAAATCAGTGATATTCTCATTGCAAACTCAACTGAGCTCCGTCCATTTGTCTGGTACCTAAGTTTTATTTTATTTCTATACTAATAGTTCCTGAGATCATCAAAGAAACAATCTCTTCAGATTTATAATTATAGTATAATAATAATAGTGGCGAAAGTCTGCTCATCGCATCAGTTGGGCAGAGTTTTCATTCATAATCACGTCGCTCTCTACATGTCATAGTGACATAAGAGATTGCTCGTGCTTTTGTTTTTGTGCCCTTTTAATGACGCCTTAATGTTATAATTTTAATGAATTATTTAATGTAATCAATATAACATTAGTCAACATATGTGTCAAGGCTCGGACATTTTTCGGTTCGCACAACGTGACGTTCACTTCCAGTCTCTCCGCGTGATTTGAGTGCACGACCACCCGAGCGGCGGGATTTGAACCTGCACCCTCCAGATCGGAAGGCAATAGTCCACACCAATGAGCCACCAACGCTTATCGCAGTCGCATCATGAGGCAGCGATCTATATCGTTAATAATACTAGAGAGGCAAAAGAACAACATGTTAATGCTTCGTGTTCGGTTCGCATGAGGTACATCTAAGTTCTAATGAATATGTACACGTTATGTATTTACAATGAAACCTTTTTAACAAGATCATGAATGTCGACAAATAAGTATTACTCTTGACCCCATTGGTGCAACGCGTCGAGTTTGTTCGGATGTGGTAGTGACATATATTGACCGGAGATACGTTTTGTATTCCTTTGTGGAGCAACACAACGTGACTGCTTAACGAATGGGTATCAAGATATGATATCTCCATCCCGTCAAACGCAGATGCAGCAAACCTTATACAATAAAATAGTATTTTGCAGTTAAGTTATTCCTTATGGTAAAATAAATATACCTATATAATTTAGGTTTCAAGTATAGAATACATTAGATTATCTGTGGTTTCAAGTTTTCATTTGTTTATGACTAATATAAAATAAAATAGGATTTGTGCAATAAGGTAGGATATGGTGGTTAACCAGTAAGCGAATGAATTCTTCTATAAGCAAGACGGAAATGTACGGGCTTTTTTTATTTTATTTTTATACATATTTATCATTGAAATTCGTCACCAGTAATTTTAGATAATTGCAAGCTTACTCGTTAATGAAGGGCTGTTATATACAACATAAAACACGCAATAGGAAACGATTTATTGCGCCAAAGGATAGCATAGCAATCTGTGAAACCGCACGCTATTGCCTAGGCGGCAAATTGCTGGATCCCAGCGGGTAATTTGCTTGCAGTGTACCTACACTCAAGCTAATTAAGTGCACAAATGTTTCACCGAATTACTGCACAATAACTCGAAATGACACTAAGTAATCTGTCATGCTCAAAGCAAGTATGTTGACATTCTAATTTTTTGGCGGGCGGTTAGATAATAAACTAACTATGCACAATCTCCCTCAAACATTTCAATCCTGGCCAATGATCTAAAAAAGTATGGATTCGTGATATGCTCTTCAAACAATCGAAAAAAGTGTTCCGAATGCAGTGACAGCACATACACATATTTCTAATGAGCGTACATTTACCTAAACAAAGAGTACAAACTGTACTCTCTTCGGCGGTTCGTTTTTGAGGCACGGATGGCGTATCTACCTTTATATATACAGAATATCATTGATCCTGGCTACATGTCATAATGCCATAGTAGTATGCTCGTGCTTTTGTACCCTTTTAATGGCGCCTTAAGTTTTACCTTATTGCTTTATTTTTCTACATTAAAAAGTATTTCTTAAATAAAAGTAGCTATAGATAGTTAATATATAGTATCATGAGCCTATGTTTTTTCTTATTACATCAGCTACCTAGCAGAAAACGTCCCGTCCAAATTGATCCAGCTGTTTCAGAAATTACCTGGAGAACAAATAGACAGACAAAAATTTTAAAATTTGTAATTTGTCGTATGTATGGTACCAGTATTACAAACAGACACTTCATTTTTTATATGTATAGATTATTTTTATGAAAATTTCGTTTTATGAGTGGCCTAGTTAGTTAGTATAGCCTACATCGTCCGACATAACAAATGCGATATTTCTAGGTACCTATGTATTTTTTTCTGTGAAAGCACGTATTGATATTAAGTTTAGCTACCGCCTAGATAAGTAGATACAGTTATATCGACGAGTCACGAATACACACGTAATTTAGATTGCACTTGGTCGCACTGTCCAGAACACAAAGTGGACAAAATCACAATAATCCGAGATTCAATCTAATTATCATCAGCTCATTAAACGTCCCCACGAGGGGCACGAGCCTACCCGTATAGGGTGATTAAGCCTTAGTCGTCCACGCGGGCCCTGTGCGGATTGGATGACTTCACACGTAACCCTTGAATCTCTTCGCAGGCGTGCAAAGTTTCCTCACGATGTTTTCCTTCACCGTAAGCGCGTCGGATAACGCACATTTAATTGAGAAATTCGAAAACACATTGGTACGTGGCGGGATTTGAACTTGAAAAATTTGAAGGCTGCACAGGTAGCCCATCACACTCGGATTAGGAACTGTTTATCCCAACTACGAGCAATAGATGACCTACTTAACGTCAGCTACGGTGGGATTTCTTTAAAAATAATTATTTTGACTCTCGCAATAAGTTGCGATATCGTCAAATAAACTTTAACAACGTTAAGCGGCTGGATTTGAACCTGCACCCTGCCGATTGAAAGGCAACAGTCTACACCATTGAGCCACTGACGATCTCATAAAAAAAACATAAGAAATAATATATTATCTAAATTTTGGGGATGTTACGATTTTTAAATAATGAATCCTGAACGTTACATAGTTATTGATTTAGATTACAGTGCTGCCATCTTGCTTTGTCATGTCATACTAAGTTTAGCAGTTGTTTAAGTTTCGAGTTTCGACGTAAGATTACAGATGTCACTGGTAGTACTCATATGAAAGTGTATTGAATATTCCATAGACATATTATGAGTAGACAGACTGTATATTGAAAGGCGGTGTCTAATTTTGTTAGTGTGCAGTTACAGATTTGTATTAGTGTGCGTCTAGGGATGTGACCTTGGTATCGAACATATTGCTAGAATTAAGCCGGGCGTCGTCGTCGCACCTGCAGAATTAGATGATTATAAATTGTGTTAAAAATAACATGGAGTCAGATACAGCAACGCTGTTAATTTTATCTACAACAAAAATTAAAAATAAAGCGTTACCATAATAAATTTTATACGCAAATATTTTGAAGTTTGGTCTTCCTGGGTTAAAATTAGATGATGTTGGAACAAATAAAACAAAATATTATTGGTAGGTATTAAATAGACTATATTATATTTTTACGGTAAAATAACAAATTTTAAATAACACTCACAAACTCAAACTTAAAAATTATTTTATTTAAAAAATATATACTGAAAGCCTCATTATCATTTTTAAAGACCCATACATACCTACATTGATAACCCACAATAGTGGGTATCATGAAAAAAAAGTTTCAGTTTAAAATATGCGACCTAAAAACATTTTTTTTTTCATGTTTTTTTGTTAAAATTATAATGTGGATTACAGAACACAAATATGTTCTTGCAAAATTATAACAATATTTTTATAGTTTTTAAATTTTCTGAGAAAAGTTGATGTGATATTCGGACAAACATACAGACATGACGAATCTATAAGGGTTCTGTTTTTTGCTGTTTGACTACGGAACCCTAAAAAGAAATTAAAAAGTATTTTGAATCTACCACACCGGTTCAAAGATTTGATTATATTAAGAAGACTCTAACCAGTTATACAGAAAAGACTCGCATAAAAGGGTCTAAATAGTAAAAATAACTAACAGGTTGATAATATCCAGGATATCCTTCAAAAATGGTTGGTACTGCATCGGATTTCAGTTTTTTTATTGATAAGCCTACGATGAAACAGGATTGCTCAAAATGTTTTGAGCAAAGCCTGGAGTTCTTCGTAGGCTCCCAGTTTTCACGCCTTACACTTTTAACCCATTCTTCTCTGATTTGTGGACATTTCGGGAACCTAAAAATTCAATAATTGTATAAAAGAAACTGTTAAAGAAATACTATCGATGGAATTAAATTCTATGTTGAGTACATCACTATGTAACATCCTTAAATTTTCATGCATAATATTAATTGTTTTAGACGTAATTTCTACAATTAATACAAGCTAACATTATTTAAAGTCTACTACTACATGTTTTTTATCCATAAGTCTCATTACAACTACGTAATATGAATGAAAATGTCGTCAAATATTTACTTATGAAATGATAATTCCGGGTCTTTTACTCCTCCTTTGGTGGTTCTTGAAGAACAATTTACCGCAGAACACGACATTTTTCTACGTTTACTTATTTCTTTTCAAAATATTTATTAAAATTATGACACTTTGTGAAAAATTTGCACGACAGCTCGTAATGTTTTGGCCTCTTTGGAGGCCACAAAATGACACGACGTCAGAGTTGTCAAACGTCTATCAACCGTCTCTTCTACTCGTAACTAGGATTCGTGTGATAGACAAAGATACATGACGTGTATTGCATTACAATGATATAAGAGCGGCAACGTCTTATGACTACATCTAGTACATGCTTAATCTAAGCGAATCCTAGTTACGAGTAGAAGAGACGGTTGATAGACGTTTGACAACTCTGACGTCGTGTCATTTAGTGGCCTCCAAAGAGGCCAAAACATTACGAGCTGTCGTGCAAATTTTTCACAAAGTGTCATAATTTTAATAAATATTTTGAAAAGAAATAAGTAAACATAGAAAAGTGTCGTGTTCTGCGGTAAATTGTTCTTCAAGAAGCATCAAAGGAGGAGTAAAAGACCCGGAATTATCATTTCATAAGTAAATATTTGACGACATTTTCATTCATATTACGTAGTTGTAATGAGACTTATGGATAAAAAACATGTAGTAGTAGACTTTAAATAATGTTAGACATACATTAGCTTGTATTAATTGTAGAAATTACGTCTAAAACAATTAATATTATGCATGAAAATTTAAGGATGTTACATAGTGATGTACTCAACATAGAATTTAATTCCATCGATAGTATTTCTTTAACAGTTTCTTTTATACAATTATTGAATTTTTAGGTTCCCGAAATGTCCACAAATCAGAGAAGAATGGGTTAAAAGTGTAAGGCGTGAAAACTGGGAGCCTACGAAGAACTCCAGGCTTTGCTCAAAACATTTTGAGCAATCCTGTTTCATCGTAGGCTTATCAATAAAAAAACTGAAATCCGATGCAGTACCAACCATTTTTGAAGGATATCCTGGATATTATCAACCTGTTAGTTATTTTTACTATTTAGACCCTTTTATGCGAGTCTTTTCTGTATAACTGGTTAGAGTCTTCTTAATATAATCAAATCTTTGAACCGGTGTGGTAGATTCAAAATACTTTTTAATTTCTTTTTAGGGTTCCGTAGTCAAACAGCAAAAAACAGAACCCTTATAGATTCGTCATGTCTGCATGTTTGTCCGAATATCACATCAACTTTTCTCAGAAAATTTAAAAACTATAAAAATATTGTTATAATTTTGCAAGAACATGTTTGTGTTACCACATTATAATTTTAACAAAAAAACATGAAAAAAAAATGTTTTTAGGTCGCATATTTTAAACTGAAACTTTTTTTTCATGATACCCACTATTGTGGGTTATCAATGTAGGTATGTATGGGTCTTTAAAAATGATAATGAGGCTTTCAGTATATATTTTTTAAATAAAATAATGTTTAAGTTTGAGTTTGTGAGTGTTATTTAAAATTTGTTATTTTACCGTAAAAATATAATATAGTCTATTTAATACCTACCAATAATATTTTGTTTTATTTGTTCCAACATCATCTAATTTTTAACCCAGGAAGACCAAACTTCAAAATATTTGCGTATAAAATTTATGATGGTAACGCTTTATTTTTAATTTTTATTGTAGATAAAATTAACAGCGTTGCTGTATCTGACTCCATGTTATTAATATATAACACAATTTAATCATCTAATTCTGGCAGGTGCGACGACGACGCCCGGCTTAATTCTAGCAATATGTTCGATACCAAGGTCACATCCCTAGTGACGCACACTAATACAAATCTGTAACTGCACACTAACAAAAATTAGACACCGCTTTTCAATATACAGTCTGTCTACCTCATAATATGTCTATGCTTATATATGACTATTAAAACAATAATCATAATAGGTTAAAGACAAAATTTTGGCTGAATTTATGCTAAATAAAACACACATTCTATTGAGCATCGATTATATTTATTAGTTAAAATTGAAACATATTTCATTCAAGTAAATCAGATCAGGGGAATTAATGAAAAAACAGTTGTAACCAATCGCGTGAAGTGCATTTTCAGATGGTACAAAAAGTTGCAAATACAAATAACAGTGTACACCTCATACAAATAAATAAATACAAGCCAGGTGAATGATGTTGACGGTGTAGTGTGTGACACACACTACAACGGAGCTCTATCTCTAAGAGATTTATACTCTATTCAACTAAACGAGTATTAAATCACAGTTCATACTTAATAACTAAGACAAGCTTATTACAATTAAAATTTAAAATGGAATACAATTCAACTAAAATTAAAATACTAATGTCAGTCTTGCTCTTTACTGGTGGAGGAAGTCTCCTCGCTGCTGTACTCGTCACTGGATTGTTCGCTAGATTCCTCATCGGACTGGTCACCTTTTGCAGCCTTTTTAGCCATCAACTCTTTAAATTGCCGCACTGTTATTTTTCTAGGCATGATTTCGCGCAAAAAGTCCAGCGTGTCATCCTCTTGCACTACTTCCGCAATGTGTTTATATTCTAGAAGGGTATTTTTACTATTTTTGTATGCCCTTTTCGCTAAATCTGTAACGAAGAATTCCTGTAAATTTAATAAAAATTGTATTAATATGCTTGACAACTTTAATTTTGAGGTTATGTAGTTAGGATTTTATTACTTACAGTGACTTTTGTTACCAAATATAAGGGCTCTTGGCCGACGGCTTCAACATCGGGAGAACTTTTCATTATAGTTTTGACCCTGGATAGAGGTAAATGCAAATCTTTTTCAGCTTTCGGCGTTGCCATAGCGTTTTTCTTTGTTTACGTTTTTGAAATTTGACAAATTAAAATTGAATGGTGATCAGTGTTGCCAACGTAGCTTTAGGAATGGTGACTTTTTGAGAACTTAAAGGGTTAGAATGGGCTAAATGGAGCTTCAATAACCAGCAAAAGATTTTCTGTACAAAAAGTGCTGAAATAATCATGTCATGAAGCTGTTTTATTTAGAGCGTTTATTAAAACAGCGTCGTAACCGATTTTTTGTAAAAAAGTACTTGTAAGCATGGCAAAATCTTCATACTTTGGTAATATTTTCAAGACAGTTTACTAGGTGGTACTGAGTTGTCTAAGCTGGTCCCACCGCAGTGCCAGATATCATGCCGTAAAACAGGAGTGTAAATGCACTTTTGTGATTCGGGATGAGGGCACTATAGCTAGTGACCATACTGGGTGTAAGAGACCTAACATCTGTCGTTACGAGTGTCGGGTGCAGTGCGGCGTTGATGAAGGATAATAACTGTCTATCAGTTGTTGGTATCCTTCAGTGCCACTCTGTCATAGTTAGGCGTATCACTTACCATGAAGTGAGTGTCTTGTACCCTGATCAACGGCGGATCCAGGAGGGTCATGGGGGTCATGACCCCCTTGAGCTATTTTTAAGTACTTTACTAACTTGACTACTACTACGTGACCCCCCCCCCTGGCGCCAAGCCTGGATCCGCCCTTGACCCTGATAACATAAAAAAGGGAATGGGGGCGAGATTGCCCTTTTTGGGCTAAATAGATAAAAAAGGAGTTCACTTATAGTAAAAAGTGCTAGAGAGAGTAAAGAGTGATAGCCACAAAAGTGCTAAGGTGGCAGCACTGATGGTGATAAAGCTTAGGCTAGGGTGAATCTATAGAATGAACAGTGCTGCCCCTTCATTTTTGGGCTTTTTTAAAAGGGCAAGCTTTCAATAACCAAAAGATTTTCTGTACAAAAAATGCTAAATGACAAAAAAATATCGGAAAATAAAATACCAATAAATTAGTGGTAATATTTTCAAGATAGTTTAAAAGTGCTAGATTGCCCCTAACAGGCTAAATGGTTTAAAAAGCCGTTAACCTATATTAAAAAGTGCTACATCTAGCCCATAATGGGCAAGGGTGGGCAAGGGTGTAGCAGCACCGAGAATGACATCAGATTGTCACAGTGACAATTTAATTATTTTTAACAAATCCTCTTTTGTACGCAAAGAAAACAACTAGCAATAGCGCAAAGAGTAGTATTATAAACGGGATAGCGTTAATTCTGTATCTGTGGGCGCTACACATTATTGCTAAATAAGGTCAAGGTGGCTAATTCCGGCATACTTTATTGAAACCTAATTTTGTTCAAGTATATTTAAAAAATCTGCCGATACCGGTCAAATGTTAAGCAAGTATCAAAATTTAAGTTACATAACTTCCTATTAACGTCGTAAGTGTTCTTAATCAAGAATAAGAAGGCACATTAAACGGATTTTCCCACAACTCGGGTAAATCCGTCACGTAGGGGTAATTATATAAAGATCGAATATTTTTTAAAATACACATAAGTCATAATGTATTGGTTACCGAGAGGCAATTATATATCTTCCACTAATAAAAATATGGTATAGATCTCATTTAAAACGTTAAATATTTTTTTGGGGCAATTCCGGCATACTGATAAAGTCCAGGGTAGCAAACCTAATTTATGAGGTTTATTGGTAAGAGAAATAAAACAAACGCAGTTATCCTCCCAATGAGATTTGTTTTCTCTTTCTATTTACGTGATCCATAATTGTCATTCTTGGGATTTTATACAGCTGTGAAGCTTCGTAACCACTTAATGCACCATTACATACTGCTAATACGGCTTCACGCAAATCATTTTTATCATAGAAACCTTTATTCGTTTTTCGTTTGTAATTGCGCTTTTATATGATGAAATCAATTAATCTAAACAAGATACATTCGTTGATTACAAAATAAAGATTATACTGCAGTAGATACAAGGCTTGTAATGTATTAGATACTTGTAGTAGGTTGTTTTTTTTGAATTAAAAATCTTGGAATAGAAAATGTTTTTAATATCTGAAATCGGGAAATCCGGCATATGACGAAATGGCCCCATTGTTTATGGACGGAATTTGCCACTTCACAATTTTCAGGTTACAAATGTCTCAGATACGATTAGCAGGTGTTGAAACGTTTAATTGCCAATAACAGCTAACAATCGTATAAGCGTGCTTAACCAATACATGCAATACTTTTTAATAAGTGTTAATAGATAAAATATTATATTTATCATCGACAAAATGCGACAGCGTTTAAACACTTTACATTTTTCAAACACAATTGAACTTCTAAGGACGTTTTATCCATATCTATGTCAACTAATGCCATCTACCCCACATGATTTGATCGACGATATTATGCTGTGTTACCGACGTTATGTATCAAAAGCGTAGGATTATTCCGGCAAGAGTTATTTGAAGCAGACGGTGATACCCCCTAGACGGAATTAGCCACCTTGACCTTATATGTTTTCATGTACATTATTTTTAGTGACGTAAATTAATTATATGAATGCTTATATTCATTAACAATTACGTAGATAATGAAGTTATCTACTACTATCCTGAATTCGAAACAACATACCAAAGTATGTTGTTTCGAATACAGGATAAGTTACCGAGTTTGACGTAATCTTTCCTATTACTTAATACTTATAGACATTATATTAATCCTGATAAACCTAATTTGCTAAAAATTATGGTATTGATCCCAAGAAAACAAAATTTTATGTAGTTATTATTAATTCAACAAATACCCAGAGAATATTGCAATTAATTATAAATAGGGTAACGGCACTAGTAGTCGGCCCCGCACCAGTACTCAGCCTTTTCCCGTTTAAAACCAATAGAAATAGCGCTCTAATAGAAACAACCAATCAAATTATTTTTAATTGATTCTGTGACTTTCATTGGTCGATTCAATTCCAATCATATTAGCTAAGTGGCTGCAAAACGATACTCTAAGGTTATTTCTATTGGTTTTAAACGGGAAAAGGCTGAGTACTGGTGCGGGGCCGACTACTAGTGCCGTTACCCTAGCCTATATATCATTAGCAGTAGCTGTTAGAGAAAGTACAGCGAGTACCTATTCAAGTTCGTGATAAATCCTTAAAATTTAAACAGATAATTATTAGGGAACATCAAAAGAAAGCGTGTTTATAAATACTATTAAAGGCCCTCAGTAATTAGTTTTGTAATATTGAATTTGAAATGGGTAGTTTTAAGGGTACAAAATAAGAGTCCGTATTTGGTCTTAATGCTAGCTGTCTTTATTTTCCATTTCCTTATAGAAAATACTTTTACTCAAAACAATATATAGGGCCGCCCGCGTGCCCGGGCGCGCGGGGCGCCTGACTAGTACCGCCGCCGCCCTCCACGTCCAATACTTACATGAAACGATAAATAATACAAAAAATACTGATAGCGCGAGATCGGAAAACTTCTTACAACGACTTCTCGATTTTGATCAGTTCAGCAATGCCGTCGTGCATCTCCTTGACGGCGTCGTACTCAGTGAGCCCCATGCGGCGCTTGTTGGAGATGTCGTAGACGCCGCCCTCAGCCTCGGTGTGCTCGCCGCGGGTGCCGCGCACCTGCAAGTGGTACTTCGACGCCACCTCCTCTAGCTTGGCCTTGTCCGCAGCCAACTTGGGCAGCTTGATGTGCACTGACGCGCGCACTGTGGTACCCAAGTTGGTCGGGCAGAAGGTCAGGAAACCGAGACGGTCATTGTGCGAGAACGGAATCCTCTTCTCAATGTCGTTGACAGCGTTCACCAGCCTCTTGTAAACCTGCTTCAGGTCACCGCCCATCTGCATGGAGATGAGGCGAAGGTGATCCTCCTCGTTGCACCACACCAAGAAGGTCTTGTTCTCATTGTGGTAGATACCGCGGCCAGTGGGCCAGAAGCGGCAAGCGTTGGCCGCCTGGAGGAAACGGTCACC
>PQWD01006339.1:0-34469 GCA_019425675.1 Leucinodes orbonalis
CTGTGCCGCAGCATCGACACACTTTCCAAACGTTCAAATAATTCAATAAATAAAATGAGCATCTACATCGGTGGCTTCATTATTGCCCTCATTTTGGTAAGTAGATTTATACTGCCCTTTTTGGAAGAACTTTCCGCTATTCGTTGAAGATTTAACAGCTTAAAGAACGAACGGAGAGGACTCCTAGTCATGATTACTACTACTACCCTACTACTTTTCACACAACCTATTCTTTGACTTTCATTTTTTCGCAGGCAGCTGTAGTTATCATCTGGATAGCGTACTGCATGTTCGTCAGAGAGCGTCACAAGTCTGAATATTACCATTATAACATATCTGATCTGCAACATAGAGCGTACGAGTTGTCACTTGAAGACGATAAAAGGAACAGAAGGAAATCACAGCTGGTATCTTCATTTTACCTTCCCGCCGTAAGCATAAAGAGGAAGATTACGAAAAGAGACCAGACTACCCTGAGAGTCCGGCTCCTAGGATGGATGTTGGCACGGAAAAACTCATTGAGATATTCAATGACGAGGTAGACGTGCACTATAAGGATGGCATAATTGAAATTGACTCTAATGCCATATCATAGTGATGTGTAATAGATACTCAGAGCGTTTTGTCTCGATTCCATCGATTCTCGATTGGGTGATCTAAAATCAATGACTAAATTAAACGCTCAATCAGTTAGGTACATCAGTCACAATGCACTCGACACTATATGAGATTCCATCACTTGTTATGCAACATTGAACTTATTTTTATTTATAACGAATTAACAAATGAAATAAAACACAATTTTTGTTAACATTTAGCTTTTATTTAAACTAGTTTTACCCCTGTATGTTAAAAATAGCATATACAAATCAATAAAGATAACCTACATCTAAAATCGACACACGATATTTGACTTAAACTATGACGCAATGTCAGCAAACGCAAGAACTTTCGAAATATTTTAACAACCTGTTCAAGTTATGCATTTTTATTGTAAATATGAATACCTAGAACACAAAGGTTAACTCGGTAGAGGTTGAATTTTACCACAATTACAAAGACGGATATGTATTAATTAAACATAAATTACACTGAGTTAAACGTGCGTGTTGTGTGTAATCTTTGTAGTTATAAGTTGCTGTGCAGATGGCAATTATTTAATGAGCTCTTGTTTCATATTCAGCGAACAAAGAAATTACGTCTAGTACTGAATTTTCTTCAACACTAACTTAGTTATTAAAATTGGAAAGCAAGTGGAAAGCAAATAAATATTCCTCTTTATTGGAAATTTAAGAGAGTTCTTATACGTTTTATTGAGCATAATGTATTTTAGGTTTCAATAAGATACTTCTTTCTTGTAAGAAAGATTAGTATAATCGAATGGGTGGTCATCACTTTATCTTTATTTATTTTAAGACATCCTGCCGATGGTTATCATAGTACAAAACTAAAGAAACCTTGAAAAGAAGAAATTGTTGTAAGTCCTGTTACTGCGCCATGCTCTTGATCCATCCGCCATTTTGTCGAGCATGCTTTGTTGGCTTGAATACATGGATGATGGCGCCACCCGCGTCGCTCAGTGACTTCTCCACCTGATCAGATGGTTAGTGTCAGCTTGCTTCGATATTTGAATCTTTAAAGGAGGCAAAGCAATATTTAAACCATCGTTATCGAGCTAATCTTTTGTTTAAAAACATTAAATGTATTGACATAACTTACTCTAACAAAGTACTACTTAATGTAAAGAGTTTTAGTTTGTCAACGTAAGTTCTGTTGTTACAGGTGATTTGAAATATACTATCGTTTAAATACACCTTTGCTATATTTTATTAAATTATCTATTACCTTAGTAAAGTTACAAACATTCAATGTATGGTTAGGTGTACACAAAACAGTTTTCAATTAAGATTTATTACTCATTCAGTGGGTCCAATACAAATAAGAATTTTAATGTAGCTAGGTAGGTGTGCGTAATAGACAACACATCGCCCACATTGCAAGAGTTATGAAATAACTAAGAGATGTAGTGTTAAGTATATTCTACTTGGAATATTTTTTTCCATAATGAACACACAATATACTACGTAGTGAAAAATACCTTATGAATTATTCATTAAACAACTTAGATTTGGGTTCATATCTACACTGTGTTTGTATTGTATTTCAAAACTAATAGTATTAGAATCTCACGAAGATAATTGATATATCTCAATTTATTTACTTAGGTCCATTTTGTTTTGTGCTAATGAAATTAGTAATTAATACATACGTTAAATGAAATGATGAGTTTGCCTGAATAAAAGTACAGAAACACGATTAACATGAAGAATAAATACAATTATATACGTTAAAATCAATACTATAAGTATTTATGTCGTTATTTTATTATTATATATCTAAAGTTCCTGATTTCTTTTTCAACTAATATTAAAACTAACAGACATCAATTTACATAAATGATTATTCAGGTACCATTAATACATATAATACAGGAAAGTAGAGTGATACAATAAAGATATCTTCTCTATTATTCGGAAACTGCGCTAACATGAAAACTGCAATTCTTTGTATTTTTTTCACGTTCCTACTTAATTATTAAAATAACTTTGACAGTAGGCTTAAAATTAATGTCAAAATTGACGCAGTTTTAAAATAATAGTGAACGCAAATGTCGTTTAAGTAAAGACAGAACAGTTTACAGCTGTTATTGTGTTAAATCCTTCACCCCGTCAGCCATTTTGTCGATGACACTCTTTCGGTAGGCTTGAAGACATGCACCACAGCATCTCCAGCATCACTAAGGGTCTTCACCACCTCGTTCCATGCGTTTTTCATGGATTCCATGACGTCACGCTTGGTCCGCAACTCTTCGGAAGGGTAAGCCATCGCTACCGCCATCACGATCTGATAAATATTGAAACATTTAATTTACGTCCGGTTGATCGCACAAGACAAGAAACAAACAATGGACACAGCCATTGGATGGTTGGCCGGAATAATTAATATAATAAAATATCCACAGACATTCACACTGCGCCATCTAGCCCAAACTAAGCATTGGTGGATTGCCTCCTAAGATAGAATTCGGCATAAACAGCTAAACGTGCCTTCTGATGTATTTAGAGACCCGAAAAAATAAAATTTGACGACCCATTTGGTGTAGTAATGGTTGAGACGTCGGCTTTCACACCAAGTTTCGTGGTTCGATCCCCGGGAGTACAAACATTTGTGGCATGAACATATGTTTGTGTTGGTCTTGGTGTTTTCTATGTACATATAATGTATGTAGTTACCAAAAATATGTTAATCCGTTGTTTAGTGTCTATACTACAGGCTAAATGCTTAGTTTGGGACTAGTAGCGCTGTCTAAAGTTCCAAATCAACTTTATTTTCAGACAATAAGTATTTAAACTGCAATATCTTAACTGAACTGGACAAATTACCCTTATTGTCAGTGACACTGTTTCAGTGTCATACATTGTATACTCATCTATAATGTATTCGCGTAATTCTTCGGATCACCAGACCTACATATACCTCACAGTGTTGCTTAGTTTTAAGAATGGAGCTGTTGGAGAAGAAAAAAAGAGATATATGGAGATTCTAAAATAAACATAGGGCAACGAGAAACGGTTTCGTGACCAATGAAACAGACTTAAGCATTAAGGAAGCGATTGTTACAGCTATACAGACTCTATATCTGAGATACAAATCGAGAAAGCAGTTGTAAGCAGTGCGAAAAGTTTACACGTTGGTTATATTTCAAGATAATGAAAAGCGCTATTTTTGGGCTAAAAAGCTGTTAAAAAGATATTCACTATAATAAAACGTGCTAGTCTAGCCCCAAAAGGGCTAAGGTGGCAACACTATATTTCATCTTATATGTGGTTTAATATATAGCGCTAATTGAGTTTTAGTAGGTACTCGTGACCATAAATCAGTTGAATTGTCTTAATTTACAATAAGTGTGATTCCTAATATATATTGTTCACGGTTCTGCGAAAGCTCATATTAAATATACACAGAAACATAATGACACTTAATTTGAGGTAATTTGATAGATTTTAATTTAATTTTATATCAAGCGTATTGCGTCGATGGCTCATTAGTGTGAACTGTTTCTTTCCGATCTGGAGGTGCATCCCAAAGGTTCAAATCCCGCGCGTACCAATGTCTTTTCGAATTTCGAAATTATATGTACGTTTATTATATTACATTAGATTTAGTTTTTTTTGGAAATCATTAGGGGAGGCCTTTTTCAGCAGTGGACTTTCTAGGTTGTAATGATGATGATGGATGATGTGTTTTATCGACGCACTTACAGTGAATAGGACATCGGTAAGGAACCTGCGCACACTAAGGAAGAAGGAGAAATTCAAAGGTTATGCGTGAAATCGGCTACCACACTGGCCCAGCACGTGGACGATTAAAGACTTATACACCAAGGTGTACAAGTCTATTACCTTAAAGGCTTTACCTTAAAGTGCTTGTAGGGACTTTATAATGAGCTGCTGATGATTTATTTTAAATTGATCTTATCAACGATTAAACGTTCTGTAAAAGATTTATTTGAACAAAGATATTTTAGTTTGAGTTTGAATATTATATTATTTGTCTTATTGTGCCTGCAACTTCGTTTGCATGGCTCTCTAAATCAGCTCAGCCTTTCGGAACAAGGAAAATGCTATATTGGAAATTAAGGTTCAGTTGATAATCTATTGATTATTTGTAAGACACCCAAGCATAATATGTCACTGTGCGTGTAAATGAAAGTCTATAGGTACGCTGAATGCTTAGGATAATAGAAGAAGAAAGAAGAGAGAAAAAATATTCACTGACATAATAATAATTAAATCAATTTTGACAATTACAGTTTGTAAACAACACAATGACGAGAATAATAAATACAATATAACTGACGATGCTGATGAATAACTTATTAAAAAATATCAAACAAAACAAATGAAAGAAGTGTGCCTTTTGTCAATAAATTTTTTGCTAAATTGTTTTTTTTTAATCAACGCCATAGTTCTAAATACTTTATTTATTGCAAGAAAGATAACTTACTGACTGGTAATGATCTACGCACTCTACCCATGTAGTGGTTATGATCGCTCTACTGACTAGTTAAGTTTAGTTTAAGATATTTAAAAATTAAACTTGAACTATATGGTTAAAGAAGATCAGAGAAACGTTCATATTATATCTACTCATTAAATATTATCAGTAATAAGTGAAATCAACGATATAGCAAGTAAAGTTTCAAAAGGCGCCAAGCCCTTCTATTCATAACCGTTTTAAAACGATCAGAAAGATAATAGAAAATCTAGTGTTTTGGGGAGAAGTATCCATAGCTAAACTTTGGCATCTAATTAAACTCTGTTTCCCATCATTCATATAAGAACTAGTTCATATATCAAGGAAAGCACGGCGCAAAAACTTTTTATTCCATAAAGCTGTGGTTGCTGTCTTTCTTATATCCGAGGCTAATAGAGAACATATTTTGGGAAAGTTTAAGTTATCCTTTAAATTATAATTTTCTTCGTGTTTGAAAGCCTATAGTTTATATGCAATTTTTAGAATTTTAAAGTTATGTGATTGTAAAACTCTATATTTTAAAAAGTATTGAAAAAACGAATAGTTATTTTAAAGGCACACATAGGTACTAGAAATAATCACCAACATAAAATTATTCAAGATAACCTTTTATAAACCTAAAAAAGAAAACAACGTTATTAAAAATAAATTATAAATTACTCACAAAACAAAGGAAAACTGTTAAACGGAAATCCATGGCGCGTATTTAATAAGATGTCGGGTCGAAACTTATTGCGAATATTTGTATCACTGTGTGCTCCCGTCTAAGGCCTGATTCCTTCTGGACGGATAGGTATCCTGGACCTTTGAGACACGCACGTGTGTCAATTTAAATGACGTGGACAATAGAAACACTGAGTGTAATCCTCGCGGATGTGCCCAATATTACAATTGTACCAGAATTTTACGGCGCAATAATACAAACTCTACCCCTATTTATAATAATTACGAACCCAAATTGAAGGCAATTGAAAGATTTCCAAAGCGGTTGTACTTAGAACGGGTGGAAACTCACAACACACAATACATGAATCATTGTCTACGCGAGTGCTACGGTCTAGCTGTTAATAATAACTATTATTAAAGATATCCTTAATAATAATTAATCCTACTAAGCTAACACTCTCAGTTGATAATCGCGCATTTCAAGCAACTAGCGTAATAGTCATTAATAGGATGGGAAGCCGATCAATATTATAACGAGATCCATAGGATGGGTGACGTTAAAAACAATATATTATGTCCACGTGGTGAGTTACGGCCGATTCCCCAATAGCTATAAAAAGTGAGAAAGCCAGTGTCATTGGGAAGTTACAGGCTGATGAAATCAATTTTTACTAAGAAGCAAAAATTAATAAACTTTATTAAATCAAATTTGAATTCGTTTTGTTTACGTTTAGACTAAAACGTTGGTTCGTAAAATACATCACTCTACATTACAGGTACACTTTTACTCAACATAGAACGAATGCAACCAAGTAAAAAAATGCTTTTTAAATGATGGATTTACAGATGTTCATTAGTTTGTGAAACATGAAGAATAAATAAAAGAATTTATTTACAAATCATAAACAAACATCAGTTAAAGTTAGCGCGTTGCAACACTAGTATATTGATTGGCTACGCACCATGCGGTAGCCACATCAAGCACGGTGAGCAGGACTAATCGAGGCTTTGAGCTTGATGACCAACAATTTGAGCAATTTAAAGTCTGTTTACAGTGTAAACAATGCTGCATTCAATTTAGGATGGAGGAACGGGCACTTTTAGTAGGCAATTGAAAACACAAAATAACTACAAGAATCATAAAGTGAGTATGCCTTAATGATATTTTTTGCATTGAGTGACAGGAAACATAAGTTAACAAACACATGCCAATAGTTCATTTAGGGAGGCTTTATGAGAATTTATTTTATTTTTATTTTATTATTAAGGTTCGCCAACATTTAGGCAACACTATGACAACAAAAGTAAACACATGATAATACACACAAAAAGTGTGCTAAACAATTAAAGACGAACACAGCGAATAATTGAAGGAAACTTCTGTCCAGCATAAGAAGAGGATAGGTACAAGCAATGCAAAATCACAAAGACTTAGCATAATTTCATAACTATTTTCTCAAAAAATCTCAAACTAAAAATCAGTGCCTATTGCTAGTCTTACTGACAAGGCACGTTTGAATTTTTCAAAAGTCAGCAAAAGTAGAAAGTTTGAATTTTTCGTTTGTCATTTTTTTTTCTTTTTGACTGTCATAATTACCGCTATTCCATAGTGAAACAAAAAATAACTATGGTGAAGAAAAGCGTGTCTCATGTAACTGTGGAATTTGGATACCGCACAACGCAAATTGGGTAATCGTCGTCCGGCGGAGGTGACAAATGCTGTTGAAAATAACAATAATAACATAATACTGTGAACTGAATCATGCTGCCACACCATTACTGATGTTTGTCCTTAGCACTGTACCACATTCCTTTTGCGGACTATGGACTTTGTCTACCAAATTATGCACTACAAACATAAGCTTTACCTATAAAATAAGGTCCGTTACGGTATCATATTTATTATGTTAGGTACAAAGTGTTGAGGACGGTCAGAGCTCACCTCATGGGAAGTGATACGCCTGACCATGACTCCATCAATGCCGCACTGCACTTGTCACCCGAGACAACAGATGTTATGTCTTTACACCGGTAATGTTACTAGCTACAGTACCTCATCCCAAAATATAGAAGTGCAAAACACTTCTATTTCACGAGACCATAGCTAGCACTGCGGTGGTACTTCTTATACGACTCAGCACGGAGTCTACCACCTAGTAGATAATGTTGAAGTGATACCATGTAATCATAGACAACCGGTGGCGGTGTTTTGTCGAATGAGTAAGGTTACTCCAGTAACCCTACCCATTCCCCCTCTCAATAATCCCCTTTACCTCCGCTTTTTTTAAGGTTTCCAACACATTCTCTGCTCCTTCGAAATTAATGGTACATTTTAAGTTCCATCAATATCACACTTGTCTTATTTATCTGGATGTTATAGCCAAAAATGCGTTCATAGCACATATAATTATATATCAGTTTCCATCAATTGATGGCAACTGTTTTTTTTAAATATCCACAAGTCATTGCAATACCTGCTGGTTAAAATAGGGTAATGGCAATCTTTAAACAAGGCACCATCAACTTAGGGCTCAGATGCCTTCACACAAAACTCCCACGCGTTTACAAATCATGATAATGGCAGTCCCAATTCATGAGATGATGTTAATGGCAATGACACATCATGCTACATTCAGCTCCTTAACTTGCCTTTAAGACACGTAGTGGATGAAATATGATGATATAATTTTAAATAGATAACGAATATTATATTATTATACTTACTAAGTAGGTATTACTAAGCACGTGGTTAAAATAATAGGCTTACTCGTAATACATTTAATTCATTAAAATAAATAATTTAGAAGTTATAATTTTATAAAAAATATACAAATCTACCTATTTTTAAGTCAACCACTAAATGTACTTTTGAACCAATTCTTTGTATCTCTCATAGCGTTGCTAAAACACCTTTCGAATTTATTCCCAAAATTCTTCATTTTTGTTCCGAAATCGCTAAACACATCAGTAACATCGTCCCAGGAACGTTTTATCCAATGAGGGCCAGCTTCTACTGGACACAATGTATGTAGAATTATTATCTGTAAAAGAAAAAGTGACTAGATATTTTGTATTCATATACTTACAAGTACATAATATCTACAGGTTTACGTCACGAGTTAACTCAACTACATAGTAAATTATTTTAGAGAATATAAAATATTGAATACTTATTAGACTTTTTTAGATAGCGGTAGTTGAAATTATAAAAAAAATCAAATATTATACAATAATGAAAATCAGCCAAAATTTTCCAAAACAAACATTTTTAAAAGCAAAACAACTATGTCTGGTGAATCATTAAATAGGTTAGGTTACCAAGCTCCATCAGGTTTTTATTCCTGAATTAGGTATATAACCAGATATTAACAAACTAACCAAGCTGGTGTTGCCAACTGATTAAATCAATTACTGACACTTTATCCCGCATACATTTTTAATTGTTTCTTTATGAATTTACCTATTTGAGAATATAAATGAAATAATCCATTACCGTTAACAATAAAAGCGTCAACTTCATTTCTATCCGATGAGCTCTCAAATATCACATGTATCACAACTAATCAAATATCGAAAACTAAGCAGCCAACTTCATTGTGTATAGCAACGCCGTAATAAATACTCTACAAACAATTGACAAACGTTTTTAAATACTCGTGCATATTTGAGTTTACGTTAAGATCACGTATCGACTGTGTCAAATCATCTTCGATTACTAGATTCAAGCTAATCAATGCATGTTGATAACGAATAATTTCATAAGGTGATAAAAGGATTTGTTGTTTAAAATTATGTAATCATTTTTATGACATGAAAAAACAACATCTACGCTGGCGTTGGGCAGTGCAGTGATCTGTTTATAACACAATTTTTATAGAAATAATGCCTGTTACTAACACATTGAATTCTGTCACTTGAGGAAAGACAAATAAATAATATGGCTTTATTTTGAGTTCAATGAAAGCAAGGTTTGATAAGAAATAAAACTAAAAGCATTCTCGACACATCATCATTATCATGTTTCATTGAAAGTGGCACCGTTAACGCCTTTAAATATAAAAGAAACGGAAACCGCTGTAAAGTGTTATTACTTTATCAAACGCATAAATTAGTACATTGTTGCTACTAAGGTACGATACCACAATGTATAAAAAAGGGCGATGAATTTTTCCTTACATGCCTAACGTCACAATGACAATGAAGGTAAGTTGTATTAAAAATATAATATTAAATCTTAGAGAAATAAAATAACTTGATGCACAATCTTACACAAAGTGTCCGGGCAAAAGTCTGCCCATTGCGTCAGTTGGGCAAAATTTTCATTAATAATCACGTTGCTCGCCACATGTCATAGTGACGCCGTAGCATGCTCGTGCTTTTGATTTTATACCCTTTGAATGACGCCTGAAGGTCAAAATTTTAATGAATAATTTTATATCATAAATATAACTTGTGTCAACGTATGTGCCAAGCGAATCGGAAATAACACACAGTCTCTAAAAGTAACAGCCAAAAATTTTTATTTTTTTAGAGACTGTGCATCTAATTTTATAGGTTATCGTTTATCTATATATTAAATACTTGATATACGAAACATTTTCAGCAAACATCATATGTAAAATCTGCAGTTATCCAATCCAATGCCCATCGGACTTGTTATAATGTATTTTATTTCTGTACTGACAGGTGAAAATTATTACTATACTCCTGCTCATCTGCGTGATGGAAACCATACACTCGGCGCGTGTCAGGTATCATGTCAAATTTATACAAAATCTTGAGTAAAAAGACTAGTAAAAATCTGTATGTCTTCACCCATGACATAATCTGGCTAAGTTACAATTGGAGGCATTGAATTCTATGAAGAGACGGGCTCATAGCTTGATTGATAGATAGATAATTTATGTATTTGCATCAAAAAAACACACATCACATATAAAACAAAAAAAAATGTGTTTGAACAATTAAACAAAAATATTATTCAAACTAACGACACAATACAAAATAATTAAATAAAAATTTACCCGGTGTATTGTTTATTTATACGTCACGGAGGTACAAAAGGCCAAACCTAAGCATTGGGTTCAATGACGGCAAACCACTGATTTTCAGCTCTGGCCTGAGAATCATTTTGACCCGCAACATACATATTGGTGATAGCTCTCTAGTCAAGTAACAGCTGGAAAGCACGGAACACCACATACATTTTCTTATTATAGACTTTTTCTTTCAAAAATTTACAATTTAAACGTCCCGTGTGGGTAAGCCTCTGCCCTGCAGAAGCATCATCCGTTGTTCCGTCTCCGTCTGCCATTGACATGCGGATCAAACAAAAAAGCTCTGGGACAAAGCTATGGGGAGATGCCAATGGCAGAAAAATATTATAATAGGTAATATATTTATTAATATTATGTTTCAAGTTCCCTTCTGTATTGTAAATCAGGAAACGGGAACTGTGTAGCGCAAAAATTTAATGAATATAAAATATAATGCTTGAATTTTTTTATTACAAAATATAAGCATTTATTTGTTTATACTTGGGATAAAAGCTCGGAGGAATAAGACAAAAGGGATGAACCCAATCCTGCACTTGGACATCCTGCCGAAAACAACTAGGCTCTAGTTACCTCCAAAAGCAATTTGTCTCGTTACATCATCATCATTGGTTTTCTTTTTATCTAGTTAGTTATTTCAATAAATATTTTGTTTTTATTACCTTACAGAAGAACACTGAAGAAGAGCCAACAACTGAGTCCAAACCTGAAGTAGAAACCGCAACTAAGGCCGGAGGGGATGACGGGGGTAGCAACAGCGATGAAGACTTTATCAAAAAACTAATCGAACTAATCCCTGGTTTAAAGAATAAACCCGACTGGTTGGACCCCAAGAATTGGTTCAAGGGGCTTTCTGCTAGTTTTCAAAATGTTCATTAGTATTCTTATATCTTCACCTTACTTTTGAATTCTTTTTCCAATAATTTTCCTTACATATAATGCCTTCAGCATTTGGGTAAAAAGATGGTCAGGGCCCTGGTGAAAAGTGATTGCCTACTTACAGTAATTGTATAAAACTTGAATAAAAAATACAAAATTTTGTGTATGATCCTTTAATGACATAAGATGTGTTTTACTTCAACCTACTGTATTCCACAGGTCTACTCTATCCTGCACAAAACACGCATGCCTGTGAAAAAATTCTCAATGTTAAAAAAAACAAACTATACCAATCTGGTACTAAAGAAAATACTAGTAGTAACATTTGCTTGCTGCATTAACACCACTAATAATACAAATATAATTTTCTTTTGTGTCACTAAGGATCCCCAAACCTAACACAAAAAGTTAAACCAAATAACACTATCCTTATAGTCCCTATTAGTGGGACTAGGGTACTATCACTTTAATGAAGCTGAAATTGCCAATACGCTCTTTTTAACACGGACGGAGCGAAAATTGCCACTATTGAGGGTCATTTGTTTATCAAGTTAATTAATTAGCATATCGGTAAGTATGGGATAATGATATGGCTGTATATAAAACACATTGTAAACAAAACGTTGTTCGTTAAACACTACAATGGCAATGATGGTAAGAAGCACAGCTCGTACTTGATTGTTTGCATTTATATTGCGCTAATATCCAGCTATAATGGCTTTTAGTTTATGTTAATGTTTAATGATTTTCCTTAATATTCTCATTATAGCACTCTTCAAGTATAAATACTGTAAAAACCCTAAGTTTTATTGCATTATCTGGAACGATCAGCTTAAAGAAAATCTTATTATGAAACTACAAAAAGTTAGCCTTACAAGTTCACTATCAAACATACTCTTCCCCAATATTTTTGACAGTAACCTACCGGTATTCTTCGAAATAAACCAATACCCCAATTCTGATTAGGGGTTGCCCTAAGAACTTAAGACACTTTCTGCCCCATCTGCAAACGATTCCTCGCTCTATGTGTAGGTGTACTCATTGTAATGAATTTTTTTGAATAAATTTAATAAGAAATAAATCTATTTTCTTTATTTTAATAGCTTTTCAGTCATATGTTGGTAATTAATAGTATTTTTTGGTTTACAGATAAATTATTTACCTTCTTTCTGGTCATCGGATTACTCCAGGCCGTATTGTCAGCCAGAGTCAAGTAAGTCAAAAAAATAATTAAATGGCACGTACAAGGTCTTTTGATTCTACGCTTTAAGCCACTGTAAGACATGAGCCGTTACTGGGATCACCATCAATCGTTTGTCACGAAATAATCAACAAAACTACCTTACTCAATACTCAATTGTTTATTGCTCTAAAAATGTAGGTACAGTTGTTTGGTGGACCAAAATATTTGAAACCCTGTATAAGGGCGCTGCAATTTGAGAAGGACACTTTTTTTAATGAACTATTTGTTTTACAAATATAATTAACAATAATATTCCTACTTCAGCTATAAAAAACATAATATTATAGATATAATGTTCTTAAATTATATCACAAAATAACAATTCTCTCTGTCTAGCTAGCATGCTTACCGTTGCCTTAAAATGCCTACATGAACCGGTTCCGGGTTCGAATCCCACGAGATGACCGCACACCTTAACTTACTCACGTGCCCACGTATGTGGATTACAGCCCAAATTTCCCATGGTCATGCATGTGTCCAACTATGGGACGTTATAGGTTAATAATGATACCAAAATTATTTTAGGCGGGCAACCGATGAAGAAGCTACAACGGAGTCAGGAACTGTCTCGGAAACCACATCCTCGACTATGGAAGGTTCAGAAGTAGGAGAAGGTGATGACTTTCTAAAAAAGTTCTTAGAAAAGTTCCCGGGAATGAAGAATATGCCAGACTGGATGAATCCCAAGAAATGGTTCGAAGGAAGATGTATTATTTGCTAAATGAATCACCATTTTAAGAATAGTTACTGGAAGTAGCACTCTCTCTCTCTCTCTCTTCAACATTTTGCGGTTCACTGCTGGACATAGGTCTTCCCTATTTTGCGCCAGATATCCCGGTCCTCCGCTTTCCTCATCCAGTCTCCACCAGCGACTTTTTACAAGTCGTCGGTCCATCGGGACGGAGAGCGTCTTACGCTACGCTTACCAAGACGCGGTCTCTACTCCAGAACTCGTCTGTTCCAACGGCCATCGGTTCTGCGACATACTCGTACGCGACCAAAAGTAACACAACAAAATTTTATTTTCAATAGAAATACCTTGCTTGCATATGTGGTATTGGTCCTTTGTAGGCATACCTACTGGCAATAAGAAAAAAGCATTGAAATTCAATATAAATCAAGCCAACGTAAAACAATTGAAAACTTATTATATACCTACGGAATTTTACACAATTTTTTGAAAAAAAAAAACTAACTATAATATAAATAGTATTTAAAGTTATTAACCGCATAATATTAAATACATGCGCAATAATTGTATTCACAAATAAGAACCTCTTTATAAGAGAAAAATAATAATAATACTTATATACCCATGTTAATATTTAATTATACGTCATTATGTTTTATGTTAACTTATTTCTGCTGTCTAAAAACATCCAGTTGAATAACTGTTTGACCTTCAAACAGCTTTATTTATACTCATTACACCAAGGATATTACGGCTTATCTATGAACAATATAAGATTTATATATCTACATGCGCGGACCAAATATACAGAAACATAATACACCTACATTATATGGTTATACAAACACCAAGATCAATAAAAACAGACATGCTCACGAACACAATTTATTGTGTTGCACAGGAAGCAAAACTCCTTTGGTGTATCAACCTTTACAAAATGTGGGCCTATAACCTTTCAAGTAAGCCGAAGATCGAATAACTACATTAAAAAGACCTTCAAAATGTGAAAAAGTGTATATTTCAATAATGATGTGAGGGGACATCAATAACTTGAAAATAAATGTGTGAGAGCGTCATCTCTGACCTTTAGTGTTCGATCGCTACTCTGCTTAGTAAACTAACCGGTTAGAAAATCCTAAACAAAAATGGAATATATATGTGTGCTGTGCTATTAATGGTCTCTTAACGTGTCACTGCGGCCTAAAATATTTTGCCGCAGTAAAACATAGCCTATGTGTTAATCTAGGTGTTTAGCCAACTTTTTGCCATTTAATCAAACTCGCTTCAGCCGTTATTTTGTCTCATCCATCGCTCCATTAGTTCCACCCGTCTTACTGAACCGGTCTTCCAATCTTGCACTGAATCCTTTATCCTTATCCAGCGACCTTTTGCAATCCATAGTCTATCGGGCTGAACAAGCGACGAACATCGTATTTATAATACAAACATTGCTTGTAAGGATAATAACTTGAAAATAAACATTCCCTAAGTTTTACGTGTACAACTTGAGGTTTTTCCAAATACACCTTTTAGCAACATTTAAAACCAGGGTAGAGATAACACACCTTGCGCTGTCATAATTGCTAATTTCCCTGCACTGATAATACAAATTGCTGTGTGTGCTATTTAAACTGCACACCATTTTCTTAATTTTAAATCTTAAAGTAAAGTTGAAATATGAACACGTGGAAACGGTCGTCGCTTTGTGTGTTACATTCGGATTTAATTGTGTGTCAGCGAAAGTGAATGAAATTTTAATCCCTGGAATCCAGTATTGGGCCCATATGGTGGTCGGTTGAAACCAGTGAAAAAAGAACCTAATCTTGACAGTGATAAGATGTATTTTCTGAACAGCGGCGCGTTAAGGCCATACATGCCAGTAACTTCCATCCAAGGACTGTACACTTTCCCATATTTCGCGTACGGTGAATTGTCCGCGGCACATCAAACGCCCTTGTATCAATACCCAATGACGGACAATGTGAATTTCTACTTCAAAAACAACGATAAAAATAAATTTGGGAACCTAAATAAAATATCTTAAGAATAAAGAGCAAAAAACGTGGTAACACAAAAAAGTGGGACGACCCTTCGACATTTGCTATTAAGTGCCTCGTCGATATTTTGCATATTTTTTAAAATTATTTTATAAATTGGATTTATGATTTAGTATTTTCTAGATTAAACTTAACGACTGTATTTTCCAATATTTACTCCCACTATGCGAATTTCGGCTTTAAGTGCTATGTACTAATAGTAAAAATATACCTAAAAAATCAGACAATGCCTTTGTTTTTTTTTAATTTTAAATTCACCATTATTGTTCGCTCAGTGTGTTGTATGAAGTAATTAGTACTCGTCTTAACTTAGAGTTGAAAAGTTTATAGACCACATTAATTTTTAAATAGCTGTTTCTCACATAGGAGGAAATAGGGGAGACCTATGTCCAGCAGTGGACTGCGATAGGTAGAAAAGAGAGTTTCTCACATTAGTTATGTAAACTACTTATAAAACTGTTGAAATGAAAACGAGAAAGACATTGGATAAAAATAAAATACAATATTTTGTAATGTTATGCCTGTTGTGCCAATAATAAAACTAATAGTTTGAATAAATGGTTTACCTATATTCGATTGAAATGAAACCCCTATTACCATATACTTCCTGCAGCAGTCAACTTGTGATAGCAAGCGGTTATCGAGTTTCAGAAATTAACCAAATGGAAACATTTTTGTTTGTTCTTTTGGTCCTAAGAAGTCTAATGGAGTTGGTAATTGTAAATTCAATCTCTAGGTAATTGTGGGATATGAATGAACTCAAAACCTCTTTAAACTTTCTATACATACAAATCTTTCTATACATTTATATAAAAAAGAAAAAGAGAGTCGTTGGCTCCTTGGTGTGGGTGGTTGCCTTTAATCTGGAGGGTGCAGGTTCAAATCCCGCCATGTTTATCCGACGCTCTTACGGTTAAGCATTGTCAGCCCGCGCAAGATTCCAGCGAGATTCAAAGATTGTGCGCGAAGTCGACTAAGCCACACTGGGCCCGCGTAGACGAACTAAGGCGTTACTTCACGGTTAGGCTCGTGCCCCTCGGTGATGATGATGAAGAAAAAATATGCCTTGAATGTAATTTCTGTCCAACCAAAATCATTCTCCAGAACATATTCCGCAGGTAGCAATGATGTATAGATACGACACAACCCTGTTGTGGGACGTTATTGACTGATGATAAATGTAGATTCTATAGTATACTATACCCAATTAACATTATGTTTTTTTAGTTGGTAACACATTACAATTATATAGAATGAAGATTTCGATTCATCATCGTCGGCTCATTATGACACCTCACCGAATGACACGAGTCTACTCGTATAGGGTGTATAGGCCTACATCCACGCGGGCCCAGTGCGGATTAGCCAACTTCACGCACAACATTTGAATTTCTTCATAGGCGTACGCAGGTTCCACATCACCGTAAAAGCGTCGAATAACGTACATTTAATTTCGAAAATTCGAAAAGACATTGGTACGCGGTGGGATTTGTACCTGCAGATCGGAAGGCAACAGTCACACCAATGATCACCGACGCTCTCTAGACATTATTTATTTCGTTTTGATTAAAATAAAAAATAAACAATGTAGTACGTACTTAAGCACTTCCATTTGTTACTTATACTAATACTAATACCTATGCATAGCTTCTATAAATAATCAATGGAAGATTTTTATAATAATAAAATACTAAGGAAACCAATTGACAATCTTGTTTCACTGTTACAATGACGTTGATTAATGCATATTTACAACACAAGTACGTAAGAGCCTACAATTAACATTCTCTAATAAGAATAATATTCAACAACTAGTTATGTATTGATTTTATAAGGATGTCACTGTAGCCGATACATAGAGTCATAAATATATATATATCATATTAATTACATATCAAATATATCTGTAAAAGATTTATAGAATTAAGATATTTTAAGTTTGAGTTTGACATATTTGGAAAATATTTACTAATTAATAAGGAGCTAGGATTGCATTGATATATATATATATATATATATATATTAAAAGATTATGATGTAACATGTAATAATAATAATCATCATCAGCTCATTAAACGTCCCCACGTCAAGGGATCCCGTCAAGAGTGTATAGGCCTTAGTCGTCCACGCGGGTCCAGTGCGGATTGGACGACTTCACACACGATCTTTGAATCTCTTCGCAGGCATGCCCAGGTTTCCTCACGATGTTTTCCTTCACCGTAAGAGCGCCGGATAACGTACATATAATTTCGAAAATTCAAAAACACATTGGTACGTGGTGGGATTTGAACCTCAGCCCTCCCGGTAGGAGGGCGACAGTCCACACCATTGAGCCACCGACGCTCTTATTATAATAATAAAAAACTTTATTCAAATAAATCTGTTACAGATACTTTTGAATCATCAATTCTTATTATTATATTTTTTTATGACTCTACCACCGGTTCGGAATAAGTAGGATTTTCGAGATAAAAATAGATTTTCGGTCACCTATACGAAAATCTATGAAATCTATGAAAAGTATGCAATAGCCAGGCCTACCCGCACAGCATAGAGGACCTCCTGCTGCGGGAAGGCCTATGTCACATACAAACAAACAAACACTGACCATTAATCAATATACTCGTAAGCCGTCGAGTTAATGAATTAAAAACGATATTTTAATGAGGCCTATAAATAGAATAATTAATATCAGAACAATTATATTCCAAGTTAACTATGTAACATTATGCATTAATGCGCCTGGAGAGGTATATAAAGCCTATTTGATGCAAAACATGTCAGTAGAACTTTACAGTATCAAGATGGCTTCAACTAAGGTAAGTTAAGAAAGTATTTTTTATTAAAAAGAACTAATCAAAAAAGCCATCACCCCACCAAGCGGTAAATGAAAACTAAAACCTACAATTCACCAGTAATTCTGATAAAGGGACCACAGTGTAGTTTATAAGTTTCACCGTAATGAACTAAACTCACGGTATCCAGTAATTTCACGGCCTGTCTTACAGTTCACTTCAATAAATATATTATAAGTATTACTGTTGTGGCAGGTAAAAGAGAATCCCCTCTATTACTATAAAAAATACCCGAGCAAACAATCTTATGAGTGTCTATTTCTAGCGAATATACATATTGATACAAACACTATTATTAGCTATAAATACCCCAAGTATTTTCATTCATAATAATATTAAATATATTTACTACATTTTAAATATTAAAACGTTTTTTTAAACAATAAAAGAATTCAATTTATCTGTTATTACTTTTGTATGATATTTGTATCTATCGGGATCCAACCTTGTAGCCGCAGCCATTACACAACATGGGTCGTCAAAATTTGATGTAATATTCAATACAGCTTTATTAAATACCCCTTTGATATTTCAGGTCTTTTTTCTCCTGGCAGTGGTGTTCATTGCTGCCACGCTAGCTGACAGCCAACGTAACCAAGGAGGATTGTCTGGATTAGGTAACCAACGGAGTCAGTCTGGATTAGGCAACCAAGGGGAGTCAGTCTGGATTAGGCAACCAAGGGGGTCTGTCTGGATTAGGCAACCAAGGGGGTTCATCTAGATTAGGTAACCAAGGAGGATCTGGTTACTCGGGGTCTAGAGGTAGCCAGGGTGGCCAGGGTGGGCTGAGTGGTTTGGGCGGTCAAGGTCGTGGAAGTTTGGGAGGAGTTGACAGTCACCGTGGAGGTTCTAGCGGGTACGGAGGACGTGGTAGTCAAGGTGGCAGAGGCTCTAGCGGCGGTATTTCAAATTATTAGACGTCAGAATTACTTCGATGATTTCAGTTGTTGTAACCATAAATGTAGGATTTACCGCGCTAATCATAGATAAACAAAGTTAGTTTATTGTTTATGTATGGCGCCAGTTCTATATCTATGGCTGTAACCGCTAAAAGTAACTTTTGACATGGCTCTGTATTACTGTACTGCTATTCCATTTTGAGATTAAAAATATTAAATTATGGATGAAATTTGTATACTTGTGAAACGAAATCTATTATTAATAAATAATTATGAATATTCTGGGAATTATGGTTATTAAATAAATTTGAATTTTCTTAACAATCATTATTTTATTTAAGGTCCCTATTTACATTTATTTTCTTCATTTACTGTAAGATTATGTTATGTTACAGCAATATTTTATAAAGTATTTTCTGTATGATGGGGTATTTTTCATATGGTAGATGGAAAAAACTAGATTTAATTTATCTTGTATCATACAACCATCAGTTACGGTAAGCCAAGATTTAGTAAGTGTTATAATGCAAAATCTATGTAAATGTTTAATCCTATTAATAAAGAACCTGCATTTACTTTCTTAACAACCAATGGGGTGTAATGGTTGAGAATCCGCCTTTTACACCAAAGATCCCTGATTCCATTTCCGGGCAGTACAAACATTTTTGTAAATGAACATGACCTAATTAGTCTAGGTGTGTCAGTATATCCCAAGAATTTTTATCCGTTGTTAAGTAGCCATGGTACAAGCTTCTAGTTTAAATAAGGTCTACCGCTCCGTGTGAATGTCTAGGGATTCAGCTTTTAAAAATATAAAATGGGCGATTATAACCTTCTTTTCCTAAAAGAGCTTATTCATAAATTAGTTTTTAATTGAATGAGGGTCAAACCGGGATTATATCTATTACAATAGATATAATATGTCAATAAAGGTGTATTTTTGTACAATGTTTTTTCCTCATGTTATATTACAAATACCTTGAAACGATCTCGAGAAAATTGTTTATAGACGCGATGTCAGACTGACCTGTACAATCCTACAAAATAATAATAAATAATGCACATGTTACTTTATAAGAATCGTTGTACGTATGCATGGTCAATGGATCTCAAACTGTTTTACTCAATGACAGTAAATAGAGACTTAGGAAGAACTAACTATTAGGAATTTTAAAATGTATGTTGTCGTACAAATAAATTACGACGTACCGACGTATGATACATACAATACGACTAATAAGGCACCAAAAAATTCATGAATCCACAAATGGATAATAATACTTCTAAGTATATATGTCCAAAAATATTAAGTATAAACAGAGGACCTCATATAAAAAGCAACATAGACTCTTTATTTATGTAAAAGAGTTCAGTCAGCGTCAGAAATTGGTGAACACATACAAATTGTCAAAAGAGCTGATATAGTTAATTGAAAGTGTACCTAATAAACTAATCAATGCAAAATGAACTGGGACTCCATAAAGTTTACTTGTTATTAACACAGAGACAGAGCAATGCCATATTATTTTTATTCCTTCTAAGCTGGAATGCACGTTGACAGCGAGTATTTCTGGTTACTTCTCAGGATGATAATAATTAAAACCCAGCAGAGGTCTGTTCCTGCAGTGGAACGTTATAGACTGATGTAGATCCGTTGTTTATTACCCATAATACCTACAAGCTATCCGCCAAAACAGGAGCTATATGGCGATGTGTAAATGTAAGTGGACATAGAAAAAATATGATTTGTTATTCGATGGCAATATTTGAGAAGCGGTGGCCAAAAATAATTTACTGAACTGGAATTCCACATTATCCCCAATCACATCGGACTGTTGAAGATCAATCGAAGAACATATTTAAAGCAATAAACTTGCTAAGAAATAGTATTCTAAGTCTTCATCGAACAGAAACACAATGTCTAAAGTAAGTAGCTTCATTCTACTAAGTTTTGAATTAAATATAATAAGTATTTATCAAATAAATAATTTTATCTATTATGTACTTATAAACTTACATATATACATTTATTGTATAAACTTCCAATATGTACTTGTATGTATTGTTATGTAGCTATAAATACTGGTAGTTGTCGCAAATTAAACTTTAAAATTAATAATATATAATCGAGACTACCCAGCATTACTATAATTTCAATACATGCATCATTTACTAGAATTTAAACTGTGATCAAAGCGGAGCACCGGGATATCTAGCGCAAAATGGGAGAGACCTATGTCGAGCAGAGGACTGCGATTGGTTAAATAGATAGATAGATACTGTGATATTTCTGGAGTTTGGTGTTCTACACTTTGCCACTTACCTACAGATCACAAGATGTCTTTATCATATCTAAATAAAACTATTAAAACGGATATTTTCCTTTTTTATTTAGTCTCAACTGCCATACTACTTACTGAAAATCGAAAATCAACACTTACTCGTACCAGGTACATTCCAGACATGCGCTAACATTGTTCCATTTTACGAGACTCTACCCCTACGACGGGTAAAACGGGCATTGGCAATTTGGCATTCCGTTATTACACCAAGGGTTCCGGGTTCAATCCCCGGGCAGTACAAACATTTATGTGTTTCTATGTACAATATGTATACTTAAAAAAAAGTATATAAGTATATATCTATCCGTTACTAAGTACCCATATTACAAGCTTAATGCTTAGTTTGGGACTAGATGGCGCTGTGTGAATGTCAATAATATTTATTTATTTTTATTTGATTGACAACTTACTCCAAGTGTAGAAGCCTCAAGTCATCATCACCATCAGCCTATAACGGCCACCGCTGGGCACAGGCCTTTCTGCACAGCATTTCTATGGGGGCATTAGGCCGTAACCCAGCATGCTGGCCCAATGCTGGATTGGCGGGTATAAATAACAACCATCCTAGAATTGTATAAACGGGGTTGATAAAACGCATAATTCATAAAAATAATTTATTATGAAATTTAAAACAAAAAATAAGAGTAACAAAGTAAAAAAAACCATTGAAATTTTGTTATTTACATCAATCAATATGCACGTAAAATAATACAGTTTAAAAAAGGTTTTCTGCATTCCTCATTATGTGTTTAACGAGCTGTGCCCCAAGGGCGGATCCAATTTAGGCGCCAGGAGGGGGTCACATAGTAGTAGTCAAGTTATGAACTTATAAGGTATTTTATTAATGTACGTTAGTATAGTACTTAAAAATAGCTCAGGGGGTGTCATGACCCCCATGACCTTCCCCTGGATCCGCCATTGTGTGCCCCGGTATAAGATATTCTTAAAACATTACCCAAAATCACTTCGTTAAGACACGTTATAGCGCGCAGCCCGCAACGGCGTGAGCTGCGCGTCGCAAGGAACAACATTGGTTTAATTAACTAAAATAAAAAGTTTTTTCTAAAATTAAAGGAGCCATTGTTTTTCCTTATTGCATCAACTGCCTGCCAAAAAGACAGAGATTTGGCAGAGATTACCCGGAACAAACAGACATACAAACTTTATTAAAATTTTGTTTTAGTGTACGTCATATGCATGTAGTAAAAACTGATATTTTCAATATTACAAACAGGCACACAAATTTTATACGTATGTATAGGTTGATTTTGATATCTATTTAATGTAAAAACCGATTCTGTTTCCCTAAACAACATTAAGTAATTACAATATGGATTATTTTTCAGTTGGCGCTTATTTCCATCTTAGTGGTCTTGTTACTTTCGGTAACATGGGCCCAACTACGAGGCAGAGGGAGTCAAGGTGGCTTTGGAGGCAGATCCAGGGGTTTTGGCGGGTCTGGAAATTTCGGCGGCGGTAGGAGCGGATCTCGAGGCTTTGGGCAAGGAGGTTACGACCAAGGATTCGGTTTTAACCAAGGAGGCTTCGACCAAGGAGGTTTTAACCGTGGAGGTGGATTCGGCCAGGGTCGTGGATTTGACCAGGGTCGGGGAAATGGTTTTGGCCAGGGTCGGGGAAATGGATTTGGCCAAGGTCGCGGCGGTAACTTCGGCGGCCTGGGCGGATTTGGACGTTGATTTGCCAGTCGTTTGTTTGAAGTAAATCGACTATTTATGTAAAACTATGAATAAAATATTGTAAATATTACATAATTGTAAAAAAAACAAGCATTATTATTAACCAAACAACAATCTTTACGCAAACACATTCACCCTTACACACATTTCATTCCTCACACACAGCAAGTGATTAACATAAGTTTTCACTGTCATGAACGATTAGATTGTACAAAATATAAAAAAATAGGAATTTCTCACTGAGCAGCTGGCTGGTTAGGGAAGAAAGTGGTTCGCGCTCTTGCTATAATTCTACTAAAGATATCAGCAATGATATCACCAAAGAACCGGGCAAACGCTCCGAGCCGAGAAGGTGGTTCTTCAACGGGAGCTGGAGGTGGCGGTGGAGGAACACTGGCTTCTACAACTGGAGTAACAGGAACAATCAAAGGCCCTTCAATCGGTGCAGTTTCAACTACCGGTCCTAATACTTGCAACTCTGGTTTCTTCGCTGGAGTGAAATATGGGTTTGGTGGAATAGCTGGTGATATGTCTGTGTTTAATTTACTTGCTGGTGGAGCCTCTTTTTCTTCAGTGACAGCAGGCGTCGGTGGACGGTATGGCAAAAACGGTCCCACTTTTACAGGCTCTTCAGATTTCTCAATCACAGGAATCATCCGATCCACAATAAGCGGCTTAAGATCATTAAGTCTAGTATCTATAGTGTTCATTTCTTCTATATCTCTCTTTTCTATTGTGTGCTTCTTTCCAAATCTACCAAAAGGTCCCCATTTCTCTTTGATAAATGATATTGGTCTTAGTTTGAATGGTTTAAATCCAATATTGACTTTGCGCTCGATGTTTATGCTTTCGAATATCGGCTTTGGAGCCACCTCGCACCACTGGATCGCGATGAAAACAACACATATCTGTAGACAAACAAAACACTGATTTTAAACAACGAACACTAAATGGAAATAACATAACTGAAACTTTTAATTTTAATAAAAAATCTGTAACCGTACCTGCGCTAAACGAGTCATTTTTCACAAGCAAATGTTTAACGCAAAATGTGGAATACTGATACTTGCCAGGCTTAATAAAGACGAAGTTGAAGCTCTAATTAATGAATAAGAATAATTATGCGGCCTCAAAGACACGCTAGAGTCTTATTGTTTCGATAACAGTTCAAGGGCCTCGATCATAACTTGGAAATCTATGTCATCCGTGATTTAGTTGAAGTAATGAAGGAACTACTAATTATCCTCTGCACAGAAACAATCTATTAAGTGGAATGTGTTGGGTGGCCATTCTTAACCAGAGTGACACCACGGCATCACCGAAAAGTCGAGTTAAGGAGGATACCGAAAGCCCAAACCATAGCTACCCTTATAATTTAATTTTTCTCATCCGTTTTGCTTCTTCTATCTAAACTTACAAACATGTCTGCACGCGGCAAATTCAAGGGGAAGGCAAAATCCCGGTCGAATCGTGCCGGACTTCAATTCTAAGTAATGATAATCTTTGTGAATCACTAAGCATCAATTGAATAGTTTTCTCTTAAGCCTATTTATGAAATTAACAAGAAACATAAAACTTTACTTCAGGCCACCAGGTTATAGGTGTATTAAAAACTATTATTATATATACAAAAAAAACAAAAGCCCAGCATTAGTATAACCTGCACGGCCTCTCGAACCCATGGCATGCATAATCATGAAGTTGATCGCGGACAACGAAAGCAAACTTTTAATTTTCAAACGTCCATAGAATACCAAAAACTAGCGCACGGACCGAAGAGAAATGCAGCCTACAGACATACTTTGATTATACAATAGTTGAGTTTTACGCAATCCTTGTTTTTCTTTCCTGCTGTATTATTTTTTATTTAGGGCACGTACTTAGTTGTTAATATCCGAAATGTAAATAAAGCTTTTTGGATTGTGTGATTGATTATTAATATCGGATGAAACCAACGATAGAGTTGTACAAAATGTTGTGTTTTTCTAACCGGTGCTGGTCCGGTGGTCAAGAGGGCACAACGTTCGGCTGTGTAACCCGTAGGTCGTGAGCCTACGTCTCAACCGTTACACCAAATGGGGCGTCAAACGTATATATTTTTAAAAACATAATACATTTGACTTGATGCGTATTCATACTCAGTGGCATTAAATGTAGACATTGAGATCATACTAGACGTTAGATAATTATGATGATACAAAAAGATGGTTGTCTAGTCTATGGAATAATTAGCATCGACATTGAGCTACTCCTTGCCCCAATTATATGTTGTTGAACGCTACTGGTTTAGAAATGACTGTAGAAATATTTTACCTGTCGGTTAATGAATGAAACTCTGCTTTCGTAGAATCTTGAAACGTAATTTGATGAGGAAAGATTTTTTATTATTAATTAATTCCGTGCACGCACACTATCAATGCTTCTACAACATTATATCAGTTTGTTTTGTATTTCTTTAACATTTTGCTTGAAATTCCGCACATTTGTTGTCACTAATAGTAATATTTTAGAAGGGTACATAAAATACATTCTCCTGTAACAATTTTAAGGACTTGTTAGACAAATACTTATATGGGAGAGCTCTAGTATTGTACTGATGTATAAAACGGTAGGCTTGATGAACCTATTCAGAAGCACTGGAATCTAATGTATATAGGCAGGATATTCACGTATTTTAACTGATATAAATGTTTTAATATGTTTGTATAAGTGAGTGGATAAAAATTTATATAAAAAACGGGCGATACCGCACGCCCTAGTTTTAATTATTATTATAACGGCATAGTGTTTCGAAGGAAAAGAAATGAATATAGATAGGATAATTGTTAAAAAACACTTTTTTGTGTAAAGAAAATTGCTTAGTACTACTTATATAACTAAACTATAAAACTCATTCATATATTTATAAAGAAATATAGGCTTTGATTACATCACGTGAATACAAAGGTAATCTTCCTCCGACGATACCTACCCCTGCTACATAGTAAACATGATTTTTACAATATATACCTTATGCTTAATCGAAATAGAAATCCCTTTCGCTTTGGCCTCTTCTCATAAAGAAAGTCGTGTGACCAACCCGCTCACACCCAGTCTAACCTTAACTTGAAACAGATCCGACGTCACGTGCGCGAAATTTAACTGCTATTTAAAAATAAAAAAACAGTGCCAGAACTAAGTGACATGTAATAAGGATACCCAATAATCAGGTATAAACAGTGTTACTAATTTCCGAATAGTTAAAGTTTCTGAATATTTAGTCAAATTTAAATAATAACTTAATTCAATTCAATATTAATTCGTTTTTGTTACTTATTATTGTCATTATTCTACTGTATGTTGCCTATTCATTGGTATGAAATATTGAGATAATGGTTAATAAAAAGAATAGGAAATCACTATATATTATATGCGTTTATGTAGAGCGCATTTATAAATACTCATGTATACATAAAATAAATCACACTGATTTACTTTTTCTTTCGACAAATTGTTACTATCTTTTTACCAAATTACCTAATGCTAGGATCTCTGCTTTAAATCTTAACACATAATATTACCGTCTAAATAATGGATCATGATGGACCAACCTCAAAAAAATTTTCAATATAAATAAGGGATTTATATTGAAAATTTTTTTGAGGTTGGTTTTTTTTTGTATCTCCAAAATTACATTATTTTTATGAATTCTATGAATAAAATTTAATTCGTTTGAGTAGGTTTGCTAAGCACATAAACTTCAAAATAATCAGATATGGCGAACCCGGGTATAAGCAATAAAATTAGTTAGGACGTTTATTGTTGTGTGAAATCGCAGAGAAACTCATTAAATAGTTTTGTTAGGTTTATTATCAATTTTCAAATGGGCATACGTAATTGATATAGCCATATGAGAAGTTGAAAACAAGTTTTAACGTTATAAACCAACGTGGGTGTGTATATCCGTCTTTGGTAATTTACTTGATGTGTATTTTGTAAGAAATCTTGCCTGTCTTACCTGTCTATGATACTGGTGTCCATTTAAAAAGTTTTATTTTGAACATAAAAATAGTATTAATGAATATAGATCAAATATCTAAATTGACAATTTAGTTGAAAAAATGTTTCTATGGGTCATTACGTGAATACAACAAAAAGAGGCCAATAAAACCCCTTTTTCGATCACTTAATATTTATGATAGCTACACTTATTTAAGATTATTACCGATTAGATTTTTTTAAAGGTGAAGGTTTAAAAGTAGGTATGTTAATAAAACTTGTTATTACACGCATTAATACGATCTTTAACGTAATAAGCAGTACCACAAACTTTTATTGAGATGTGTCGATAACAATTTATGAGCCGTGAAAAATGTTGTTTTGTAAGTTCGAAATTAAGTCTAAAGAACAAAATTAACTTAATTAATCACCTGCATGCATAGTGATATAGAGCATATATAAGCATTAAAATAATAAGTAATGGTTTGATACTACAAGTCATTAATCATATTCACTACAAACAATGATGTAAAAAGTATGGTTTCGGGATATGCTCACAAAACAATCGAAAAAAGTGTTCCGAATGCAATGACAGCACATTCCACATATTTCGAATTTCGAACACATTCACCTAAACAAAAGAGTACACACTATACTCTCTTCAGCGGTTCGTTTTTGAGCCACGGATACCACCTTTATATATACAGGATATCATTGACTACAAATCGAAATATTTAACACATATGCATTACACAAATAAATCTTTACCGCATAGTATACCACCAACATTGACACTAAGATCTATAAAACTATTTACCTAAGGTCAGAAACAATTATAGGTAGGCTAATATGATATCTAGATAACCGGTCCCAGTGGGCAGGGCACATAGTGCGTAGAACCGATGGCCGATGGGGCGGAAAGGTCCGAGTGGCGTCCGCGTAATGGAAAACGAAGCGTAGGCCGCCCCCAACCAGATGGACTAATGACCTAGTTAAGGTGGTGGTAGCAGATGGATGTCAACTGCAAGGGATCGGTCCGCGTAAATCATTAGGGGAGGCCTTCGTTCAGCAGTGGACGTTTAATGATGATGATGATAAATAATGAACCGGTCCTAGATAAAAAAATGGCGCTCTTATATCATAGCAGACATGGAAATTTGAGTCTATTGTTTGTCGGAAGTTTTTGCCCATCAATCAATCGAGGCTTTTAGCTTAACAAGGTGCGTAGGTATAATGATGTATTTGCATGATAAGTTTATGAAATCTAGAAACGATACTGCTTTTATTCGTACTTTAATTAATTAAACTTAACGCCTCATTGATATAGGACATTGGCATGTATGCCTGTATCCACAAATGGCAAAGGCATCCTACAATTTGTAGTAGTATTAAAAATTTCCAAAGATTTATATATCCTCATGTGTATGATGTCGTTTTAGGATAACGTACCAAACTCAAACTCAAAAATGTTTTATTCAAATAAATCATTACATGACACTTTTGAATCGTCAAGAAGTTATTTTTAATGAATCTACCACCGGTTCGGGAGGTTTATCTACCGAGAAGATACCGGCAAAACTCGTGTAGTTACTCTTTTCAAAAAAATGGGGTTTACAATGTTCTCATTTCGTGTCAAAATTTATATAATACTATTGGTTTTTACATAGCTGTAATATGTCTAATTTATATAATTCTATATTATCATCCTAATTACATTATTTTTACTTGGAACACAATGCGAGCACATTAAGACAAAATAATGTTATCGGCTAAATAGTCGTTAACACAGTAATATCCTTTTTTCAAAAGGGTACTTTTAATTATAGCTTTAAACTTAAGTAAGGGAAGATCGACAATATGTTGTGGTACTTTATTAAAATACTTTATACAATTACCAACAAAAGATTTACCCACTTTGTGTAGCCGAAGATTTGGAACAGCAACTTTGTTTCTATTTCTAGTGTTGAGACTGTGAACCAAAAGGTTTACCCTTTTGGTTTTCCGATCAGATCCGTCTAAGTCGAGTCGAGTCTAAGGTCCGAGACCCCTACTAAGATACCCTTTTCCTTTATGGTTATAGACAGTCCGTTTTATCTCATTAACTGTGACAGCTAGAATTAGCATCACACATGATGTATTTCTATGGTCACTACTTGTAATATTTCAGAAGGGTACATAAAATACATTTTCCAATTACAATTTTAAGGACTTGTTAGACATTACCTATATAGGAGAACTCTAGCATTGTACTGATGTATAAAACGGTAGGCTTGATGAACCTATAGGCAGGTATTTAAGTATTTTAACTGATATAAATGTTGGTATAAGTGAATGGATAAAAATTTATAAGGATTCGTGACATAAAAAAACGGGCAACATCGACATTTTTATTATTACGATAACGGCATAGGAAGAATTCTATACCGTTATCATTAAATTATACGTAGGGACTTAAACGTACGGATGTATTAGAGTTACTCGTACTTCACGATATATCCTTGCCCATGACAAGCACAATCAGTGTTACTTCTAATGCACAGGCATTCTAGTCTTCACTTTAAACAAAAAATAAACTGTATACAGAAACTTGTTGTTTATTACTTATTAAAGACCATTGCTAAAACTAATTGAGTCACGTGATAACATTTTTTTGAGTTAAAGGATACTATCGAACTCTTAATTTTCAAGTATCAAAGTATGTGAAACTGGAAGTGATTGTATGGAAAAATTGAGAAATAATAAAAAAAAATCGAATACGCAATATATTCGAACGATGTTGAGGTTATCTTACGCAGTATTCTTAAAAAGAAATTCGGGAATCAATATAACAGCAACGGATTGTATGCATATTTTCTAAATAATGACGAAGAGATCCGTGTTATTTTGTGCAATAAATCTTATGACCTATCATGTAAGGCACCAATTCTGGTTACAGTTAACAATACTTATTAGCAGCTAGCTAAAAGAGCATTTACTGTGAACTACGACTACTGCGGACCATTCAAAATACAAATATTAAATAAAATCATTAATTTTAAATTCATGTCACGCTGTATTTCAAAACTATTGTTATTTGCATGACAATGTTCTGAATTAAATTCTTAGTAAATAAATAAATATCCGCTGACATTCACACAGCGCCATGTAGTCCCAAGTTAAGCGTGAAGCCTGTATTATGGGTACTAAACAACGGATAAATATACTTATATATATTTTTTTGTAAATACATACATAATATACATAGAAAACACCCGGATCATTACAAACAGACATGTTCATGCAAACAAATGTTTGTACTGCCCGGGATCGAACCCGGAACCCTTGGTGTTGTAGCCGACCTCTCAACCGCAACACCAAATGGGTCGTCAAAATTAAATCGTCAAAAGTAAATTAATCCCTTTTTTTCAGAACATTACTTAATTGTCAAAAAATAAAACTTATGATAAAAAACCAAATTCACCAATTCAAATAGTTGATTTAGTTTAAATCCCGCACCTGATTGCACATCCAATAGCGTTGCATTCTTAATATAACATTGGCCAACCCACAGCAAGCATTAAAACAACAATGTATACGAATAATAATAAACGATCAACAAATATTATTTTCATTACCTATAATAATAAACGAGTATCAAAAAATTCATTTTCAATATTTTGTTGAAAATTAGACACACACTTACCACTTCTTAATGCATTCACGGACAGTTCTTACAGATTGACCTGCATGTCTAATTTTAAATCATTTTTTATGTTCAGTCATTTTTTAACATATAATGGGAGTTAACTCGATTTATCTCTAAATAAAGGCATTATTAACATTTTATACACTTTAAGTGACTCAACGATGAGTAACCCATGCATTAACACCAGAACCTACTTTTAAATCACATAATCATACGTCAGTCTGTGTTAGAGACCATAAAGACTTGTTTAGATAAAACCCGGATGTTGGAACACTTGCTGTTTTAAACTACCTTAAGCATAAACAAAGTGATATCTGCCAGAATAAGAGTCCGTCTAGTTTTTTTGACAGTTTTTCTAACACAGATTTTTTACAGCTTCACCGGGCAAGATGGTTTAACAGTTCATGTTCATTTAAGTTAAATTTGTCTAATTAGTTTTGAGGATTAGGTATATCTTAGTTTGCAATTGAGATATATCTAATATATAGTCTAAAAGGTAAAGTGTGCTTCCTTGAGCAGTCAAAAGTACATTGCGACTACGGGGTTCACCTCAAACCACGAGCACCTTTTTCATATCCCCTGTGTCCATCAGCGACTTGAAAGCAGCGTCGGATAGCGCTATAGCTGTGGCCAGGTTTTGGGAAAAATATCTGAAATGTTGACTCGAAAAAGAATAGCCTAGAACATCTTCTTTAAGTCTCTCTCATCTTGGTAAAATGTATCCGTTAACATAGAGTGTCTGGTTCGTTATTACTAGATATATGCGATGTAGATTTACAGATAAAGATTCATTTCAGCCGAATCTGAGGCAGATGTTTTTTTATCACTCATCCAGCAATATAGATATGCATTGCTGACCTGGGATACGCACTCTCTTGAGGTGGAGTGAAGGACAATTCTTTGAATAAAATTTAGCCAGTGGTACTTTATACTCATTACAATACGTATTGCCGTATAATGTGTCGTATGGCTATTATACTCTATCTTAGAATATTAAAATAATGTATTACTATACCTATGTGGTTTACAACATACGTGCCGTTTTAAATAAATGTAAGCTGTATTTCAGTAATGTACCACTCGGTAAGTTTCACTGATAGAGTTTTGGTGAGGTGAACAATTTATTTATCGTTATAAAACTAGTTTCAAAATATAATTCACTGATAAACATTATTATAAATAGGTACGATATCATTATAAAAAAGATTAAGGGAAAAAAGTAGTGAATAGTTCCATTGTTTCATTCATCACCCGCTCACTGATTTCTCAATGAGAGTCGTGTCATTGAATTATCCCGTAAAAGTATTTATACACAAAAACATGAATAAATAAATTGATTACTCACGTCCTAGCAGCTGTTTTTAAGACTTAAGAAAATTATTTATATTTTAACAGAGAAACGTATATTTTGGACGAATAATTAAATTTAACTGCCAACTAGTCAAGGTATGGAAAACAGATCATCAGATGCGTGTCTGAAAGTATATTTTAGTCCTCAGGGTTTCAGAGGCATTCTATTAGTTATTGGTCTAGGCTACTTCCAAGATATCCGTTATCACCTTTCTAGGACCAAGCATCTATCGCATTCCTAGAAATTGCTGTCCATTTTTTTAGTGTGCAGTTACAGATTTGTAATAGTGTGCGTAAGTAGGGATATGACTTTGCTGTGAAACATATGCGCACCGCTGTAGTAAACTACTGCTTGGTGCTTCGTCCTAGGTCCATTATGATGCTTGGTCCTAGTCACCTACTCATGACATTGACCCGCTGGGTCCTGCAGTGTCACTAGTCGATTGAGTTGCCAAATGATAAATGCTGTCATATAATGACTGTAAATCCTGACGAATGCTAAGACAACCTGCCATAACGGCAACATACCTAGAATAGCGTAGTTTGGCGTGAAAATAAAAATTTGCAAAAATAAGACATTTATCTCAGACACAGATTAAATAATATATACTATCAGTAAGGTCTGAGCTGCATAAATAAAAAAAGCATAATTTAATTCTTCATATATCACTGGTCGTTATTAACCGGATGCCTAAAAGAGAAAGCTGTTTGGTAGGCATAAATAATTAGATTTGTCAACATGATGGCTAGGTATAATTAATGTTTTTTCCAAAAGGCTGTATGGGCTTAAGCGCTGACCATACCGATTTCTAATGTCGAGATTCCGACCTTTACTTGTTTACTTCTCAAAAGACTTTTTAATGCTGCAGTATACAAAATTTTATAGTTAAAACGTAACGGTTAATTTGTATTCTATAAGTAAAAATGTATAAGTATTTAGCCGTTAAGTACCCATAATACAGGTTTCACGTTAACTTGGGGCTACATGGCTATGTGAATGCAGTATATTTATTTATTATTATTTATCATCAATAGCGTGACGAATATCCATAAGTGGTTAGCTATTTATCCACCGTATCTTCTTTAACTACCTATTCAATACAAGAAAATGGATAGTATAAGAATTAACAATTTTAATCAACAGACTTCAAGATAAACTATCTTAAGATCTCATTTATTTGCAAAGTTAATTATTCATTTCTTTCATTCCAGAAAAATGGCATCTAGAACAATTTATTACAGTTGTCCTTCTGGCCATTATTTCGTCTTGCAGTGGGGCATGGTTGACGACATCTTGGATTTCCTGTTGGCATGAAATCAAACAGAGCAGCATGTCCGAACTCACACCGGACTGTTAGATGAACTGTACCCAAAAGATATAAGGAAACCAAAGCAATGAAGAAAATTTATAATGTATAATGAAGACGACGACGATTGGTCCAATATATATTCCAGTATGGACTACGTTAGCAGATGATATACATCGTTGTTTAATAAGTAATAATTCATGTATAGTAAACTAGCTGCAATGCCTAAGATAAATTAATGTTCTAAGTATGCACCCTCTTGATATCGGTTGCATTTATAAATTAAATATATATATTTTATTTTCTTAAATATTATAGGTACTTACATACCGTAATGTCAACTTAATTACAAAAGAAATACATAATATTTCTTGTTTGAATCGCGTACTCGTATTGTTTTAAAGCTTAGATAGTTAGTTCATTGTTTATCTAAGTGAAAAAGTGATGTAGATTTTTGGACACATTTTGTATGATATTTTTATGCATCAGTTAAAAAAATATATGTAATAAAAATATTTTGAAAATGTTTTATTACGCATATTTAACAAAAGTAAATGAACGAGTATGTTTTGCAATTCAAATAGAATTGCAGATTGAGAATTAATTAGAATAAGATCAACTGTAAGGTATTTTATTTATTGTATTACAAGAGCCATGTATATTTATTTC
>PQWD01006340.1:0-61447 GCA_019425675.1 Leucinodes orbonalis
ATCGGCATGCTATGAACTTCTGATATACGCATAACAAGTTGGTACCTAACATCTTTATTATAACAAATAAATATATCTACTAACATTCACACAGCGCCATCTAACCCCAAGTAAAGCGTGAACTTGTGTTACGGGTACTAAACAACTGATAAACATATTTTTAATTGTTTTTGTAAATACATACATATAATACATAGAAAACACACAGACCAATACAAAGAGACAAGTTTATGCACAAAAATGTGTTTACTACCCGAGGATTGAACCCGGGACCCTTGGTGTGAGAGCAAACGTCTCAACCAATTACACCACATGATAGTGATCTTTTGTCTTGTGATGTGAGACGTTAAAGCCAGGTGATTAAACGCTAGATTATTCACTTCTAGAATTCTGCCTCAATCAGTATGTCAGAGTTTAATTTATCCAAACGAAGGTTATATGGAAAATAATAATGGTCTTAGAAACGCAGCCTAGATCCTACAGTCAAGGTTGTAACCTAACCCTAATGGAAACAACTTTCAAATGCATTTCTCATTGCACGCATGCTGGCGGCAATTCTATTAGATGCGATTTACTTTGGCTGTTACTTATGTAATGAAATTACGAATATACGGCGATAAGCCCCAGTACTAAGTTGATTCTCGAATATCAAATACTCTATAAATTCTACTATTCTGTCAGTCAGGCGACAGAGGTTCCCCAGGCGACTGTTTCCTTCGAATGTTCACGACCAACTGCCTGTAGAAGCGTGCGCCATCTTTATAAAAGACTAGTTCAGTGTGACGTCACATCCATAAAGCATCAGTGTTGCCATTATAATCGATTTGCATCTGTACAAAAGATGTGAAATGAATTTGCAGTTTCCAAAAATATAATAATAATCACGACACTTATATTAATAAATAATATTTGTTTACTTTAGTGTAGTTATAACATATTTTGAACATATGATACATAGAAACACCCAGAACATTACGAACAAACAGACATGTTCATGTATGTATTTACAAAAAATATATATAAGTATGTTTATCAGTTGTTTAATACCCGTAATACAAGCTTCACGTTTAAATTGGTGCTAGATTGTGCTGTGTGAATGTCAGTGGATATTAATGATTAATTTATGTTTATCCATCGTTAAGTACGTACTCATTCCCGATTTTTGCAACGACAATACGACGTCTGTCGTGAAAAATAGCCAACCCCATTACAAAGGGATTAACGACCAACTTTCCGCGTCCATGGAAGTGCTCACAATGTCTTATTACCGACCCATGTTAAACTCCAGTTCGACGTTTCGGTCGATGACGTCACCATTAAAATGCAAATGGCGACTTGTCACCGTGGAATTATCACGGAATGGTCCAGGTCGGCCATCTACCTCATTTATCAGGCGTACGTGCGGAGATTACGGCACCCGAAATTTGGGTGCCGAGTGCGTTTTTGGATATGTCATTTTTTAGAGTAAAATAAGGTTGACAAAAAATTATTTTCGGTAATCATTATGGATACATCTTTGAAATAAGTCACGTTTTTGAGCAAATTGACTTAATACCTTTTCAAGAGAATTAGGTCTATATTTTCGACATATACATCTTTTTTTAAGTATTTTAAAAATTTTTGGTGAATAGAGCTTTTAACAATTATCAAAATGAGATAATAAATTATTCGCGCTTTAATCTTTTGATTCTATGTTCTATATTGTATTTTTTTATTGTAACTCATAATGTAAATGGATTTTGAATAGGTCTTAAATCAATAAGCCCAAAAACCCGATATATTGCTCTCTTCGTTATTAAGGCAGATCTGTTCAATTATGGTACGTATGAGTAATTACTTATGGTCTATTTTTTAATAATTTATTTGTTTATTACGGAACCCGAAATTTGGGTGACCGAGTGCGTTTCTGGATAGGTATGTCATTTTTTCTTTCTTTCTATTATCCTGGATAGATCTGGCCATATTATGATATGTACCTATGGTCTTATGTACCTTGGATGGCAGTCGTTAACACCAACCAATCCGCTTTGGACCCGCGTACTGGGTTCACAACCAATCTCTTCATAGCTTTTTTTTTTCCGAACTGACTACTGCTGTTGGCCGCAGATGGCCTTCACAGCTTCACCGGGCGAGTGGCGAGCGCAGATAGCTCTCAGCCTTAATGTCTTCATAGCAATGCGTATTAAGTCAAAATTTAAATGAATAATTTGATGTTCTAAATATAACAATAAGTGTACTAGTGTATCATGCTGCTCGAGCATTTTTTGACGTTTCTTCGTGATTGTGCATCGAAACTAATGAATATATAGTTTCTTATTATTTATGTATAGTTTATCTTCTATAATATAAAAATGAATCGCAATATGTGTTGGTAAGCGCATAACTCAACAACGCCTGGACCAATTTGGCCAATTCTTTTTTTAAAATGTTCATTGAAGTCCAAGGACGGTTCTTACGGCGAGAAAATCGAATAATTGCCGGGAAAACCCTAAAAATAGCCCTTTTCTTTTTCACATACAACGTTTTCTAACTAAAACGTAGAATCAATTTGAGCTTTATTGCTATTGTAATATAAAGTTCATTAAAAGTACATACTTTTATTTAATTATTTTTAATTCACACCGAATTATTACCAGTGTGATGGTTCTGTTCAGGATAATTTTTGCAAAGAATATAAAAAAGGTAGGAACAAAACACTGCCACATTACACATTTTTCTGACAGGACGAAGTCTGACAGGTCAGCTAGTTATGTAATAAATCTAAATCGAACCCACGACCCCATATCACGCATTCTAAAATCAAAGCTAACCGCACTAGACCACGGTCGTGTGATTCGTTAATCTTATTTGCACCGGCACGTCATTAATCTTGGTGTAACTCGGCCGGGAATAGATATCGCTATCCAGACTAAGTAATGTTACGGCGATTTCTAGATATCAAAATACACTTAGATGTACTGTGCATTTGGTTAAGCGGTGAACCGTATTATTTGAACTATAACCGTTTTATTTTTTATTAAGTGGTAGACTCGGTATTGAGTCGTCTAGCGCAGTGCCAAATATCGTCCCGTGAAACAGGAGTGTTATGCACTTTTGTGTTTCAGGATGAGGGCACTGTAGCTAATAAAATTATCGGGTATATGTTCCTCACATATGTTGTCTCTGGTGTCGCAGTGTGGCATTTTTTCAAATAATAACTGTATCAGTTGTTGGTTGGTCTCTTTCAATGCCACTCATGGTCAGGCGTATCACTTACCATCAGGTGAGCGTCCTGACCGTCCAATACACTTTGTAATATAAAAAACTATTTGCACTCAACCGTTTGTCTGGAATTGGTCTGGAAAGAAGGTGATTCTGTGTTTTGGTGGGCACGTTACACTTTTGTTTGACTTACTTTAAAATGAAAACTATTTGGTTGGTTGCTCAAGTGCTTTTGGTCAATATGATGATCAAATACAAAAACAATGTTTGAAGCGCACTTTTATTAAACTCCTTTTTATTACCAGATACAAGTCTTGTAACTTAACCCTTTGACTTATTGTGTCTGGATTTTCGGTGTTCAATGGGTTAAGTATACTACATTTTTGAAGCTCACTATTATTAGCAATGTTTGAAGCTTACTATTTTTGAGCTACATTTAAATACGACCTAACAAAATCTTTTACTTTAACCGTCTATGAGCTAAGAGTAAAATCTGTACATGTACTTAGAGGAATCAACACTGCAATGCGTTTTATTCGACCAAGTCAGCACAGACGCGGCTATTTCGGCGGTACAAAGAAAACACATTAAGCTAAGCATTCTGCACGCTCCAGATTTAGAGCCAGACTCCAATACTTTCGCCGACTGTGTAAACTTGCCCGGGGGAAGGCGAACTTGGGGGAATTGCGGCATCTGTGTTTCCAATTGTTTTTGCTGTCGATTCAATTGGTGATGTGTAGGTAATGAATAGAGCGTCTCTGGCTCATTGGTTTGGACTGTTGCTTTCCAATCTGGAGGGTCCAGGTTCAAATTCCGCTACCTACCAATATGTTTTTCAATAAGAATTTTTCAAATTATATGTGCCTTTATCCGACGCTCTTACGGTGAAGAAAAACATCGTAAGAAATCCCGCTATCACCCGGGAGCGCGCTCGCACGCTTGCGCTTTTAAACAAATACACGTTATGAACCGCTTTCATAAGGATTTTTCTTAAAGAACCAATCTTAAATATTATGAAAATTTTCCTTTGTAAACCAAGTTTAAAATAACTGTTTCAGGAGTGAAGCCAAAGTAAAAAGTTCGGTGGCAATTAATTGTTTAAAAATTTAACCAATTTTCGAGCGTTGTTTCTAAAGGTCAACAACTTGCTCGTTGATTTTTCGTAGTTATGATTGTCCTTGGGTGCCGAAGTCTTTACCATCAGATGAACTAGCGTTGAACGAACGTCTGCTTAAATAATCTACGAAATAAACACCAACAGATGAACTGTATACCCGTTTAAATCTCTATGAAACATTCAAAAACTCTACATGACTATGTTACTATGTGTGGTCTTGCCGGCTCTTCTTTACGATCCTACTTATTCCGAACCGGTGGTAGAGTCATAAAAAATAATAACAATTGACCATTCAAAAGTATCTGTAAAAGATAGATTTCTCTCTCTCTCTTCAACCTTTCGCAGTCCACAGCTGGACATAGGTCTCCCCCATTTAGCGCCAGATATCCCGCTCCTCCGCTTTCGTCATCCAGCCTCCACCAGCGACCTTTCGCAAGTCGTCGGTCCATCGGGCCGGAGGGCGTCCTTCGCTTATTTGAATAAAGATGTTTTGAGTTTGACTAAATCCTATCTAATACAGTCGATTCAGTATTTTTTTTAGATAAAGTTTTTGCATTATCCCGCTAACCTAAAATCATATTTCTTTCACCCAAAGGTTGCCTGAAAGAAATTGCTACCTTAGCAATAAGGCCTACATTGTACTCGTTTTTTGTTGTTTCTTGTTGTGTTGTATGTTTTTTTTATGTGCAATAAAGATTTTTTATCTTATCTTATTTAGAATAGAATTTCATAACTTACTAATGAAACTCTAAATGAAAACAATCAATATAAAAATTGGGCACACGAGTCACGCTTGCTCGATGTCAGCAGTCGATCGATTACGTTGTTATTGAATCGATCACGTCGGTGGCACCGCCGAACAATACTGTTGTTAGAATTTTTATTTCATTGTTTATTTTATATGGATCGAGAGGAAATGTTACTCTTGTTACATATAAACTTTTGATTTGTCACCAAACTTATAGTTAATTACTGCTGTCATGAGATATAAATTATTATATGTATATTTTATACAATGATATTATGTATATAGTATAAAGGTAGATACGCCACCCGTGCCTCAAAATCGATCCGCCAAAAAGAATACAGTTGTAGGCTCTTTATTCAGGTAAATGTACGCTCATTCGAAATATGTGTATGTGTGCAGTCGCTGCATTCGGAACACTTTTACGGTTGTTTTGTGAGCATATATCGAATCTATACTTTTAACATCATTGAATTATATTGATGAACTGGTCACTTGGTTGAGGTGGCGTGTAACAAATGGATGTCAACTGCAAGGATCAGTCCGCGTGGAAATCAATCGACTATCACCGATAGGTTGGTGGTCCAACTTAATTAAGTTCCCATAACAGGTTTTAGTGGGTTTAAGCCTCACACACCCGTCGCTTCCCCCAGCAGTAAAGATATTGGGAAAAGCTTTTCTGTCGAATAAAAGAAGTACCAAGCTGCCCTCTTCAGTGAGCTTACCGCCATCTATAATATTACTTCGCATTTTTTACCATAACAGGCGAAGTCATATTATAGTAATAGATTTAAGAGATGGCGGTAACTGGTAAGCCACCCAGGTCTTGCTCATATTATTATTATCCATTTGAAAGACTAAGCTCGTTATGAATTAGGTTATGTTTAAGTTGGTACCTTTTTACATTGGAAAGTCATTCAACGCAAAAGGTACCAACCTAAACATATCAAATACGTCAAGTAACATAAATGAGGTGAACGGCCCAAATACTGGCCATAAACTATTTCCAGCCAATGGAGCAAATAGCACTTGGCTACAGACCGGACGGTGTCGCGGAACGTTTACCCTTTTGCTTGGCCTTACGGTGTTTTATGTTTGTGAATTATTTATGGTCCACAACTGTACCTTTTGATACACGTAATGTTTCAACTTGAACCGTATAAAAAAGACTTGTACATGTCCACGTTTCAGATAAATTGCAATTGTGATGTTTCTTCATCTCTAACTAATTAGTCTCTGTTCCGTCATTACCCTCAAATTTAGTACTTATTTGTAATGACATGAACTCACTTTGGCTCGATACAATTATTGGTAATATTTTCCTTTGGACTTACTTAACGATGACGCCATTTCTGCTATCCAGAGTCTTAGAGCCAGAGGTTAGCATGATCTAAGGGCATATAAGGTTCTGTTACTAGTACAGATGCCATAAAAAGTCCATAGCTAGACTTATGCCTCTCACTGATTCTAGTTAAGAACAAGTCATGTTTTTGTGTAAATAATTATATTAAAACTAAAACATAATAAACTTGTTCAGGCAGACATCCAGTAGGTTAAAAAATACTTATTTTGTTTAATTCACCATGAAATCAATCATCATCATCAGCTCATTACACGTCCCCACCGAGGGGCACGAGCCTTCCCGTATAGGGCTGATTAGGCCTTAGTCGTCCACGCGGGCCCAGTGCGGGTTGGACGACTTCACGCACAACCTTTGAATTCTTCGCAGGCGTGCGCAGGTTTCCTCACGATGTTTTCCTCTACCGTAAGAGCGTCGGATAACGTACATATAATTTCGAAAATTCGAAATCATATTGGTACGTGGCGGGATTTGAACCTCAGCCCTCCCGGTAGGAGGGCAACAGTCCACACCATTGACCCACCGACGCTAAATAACTATATTAAAACTAAAACATGACAAATTTGTTCAGGCAAATTGTCATCCAGTAGGTATAAACATACACATTATTTTTCATTCACCAAAAATCAATAAAATAACAAAAATATTGTTATTAAGCAATTAAAACCCTCTCAGTAAGATCAACCTTTGTTCCTGTAGGGAACAAATTGATATTGTACCCGTATTAATACTTAATTACAAAGCCACCCCTATTCCAGGGATGATTCTCCGTTTCATGTTTGTTTTACTATTCAATATTTACGTTCGAAATTGCTTTTGGGGCTTTTTTGTTCAAATTAATGAGTAACGCGACAAAACTTTGTCACTAATTAAATTTCTACTGTTATGAATCTTATGAATATATAAAACGGGTTAAGTCAGATGTTTAATTTAAAAAAATTTCAAATCAAATTTCACTTTACAACACAGTTGCTCATCAAAGCAACTGTGTTGTAAAGTGAAATTATAACTGAGGTAATATTTATGATTACCCAAAACTATTCGTTTATAAAACATGGAATTATATGTTATTTTAATTTGCATATTTACTGCTTTTCGCTCACCTGGAGCAATGATGTAAAAAAATATGGATTCGTGATATGCTCACAAAACAATCGAAAAAAGTGTTCCGAATGCAGTAACAGCACACATACACATATTCCGAATTTTTGACACATTCACCTTAACAAGAGTACAAACTGTACTCTCCTCGGCGGTTCGGTTTTAAGGCACGGATGGCGTATCTACCTTTATATATACAGAATATCATTGGCCTGGAGTAAGTGATACGGTTGACTATGACAGATGTAGTGTTAAAGAAAATCAATAACAGTAGGTAGTAATTATATTATGTCAAAACTGTCCCGCGCCCGCCACTCAAAACGATAAGCTTAGTCTAGCGCATCGCGCTAAATCTAATTCTATGGTCTTTGCACTTTTAATCGAGAATACTAATTCAATAAATTCGAGCAAAGACCTCTTTCAGCACTTTCCTTTGCAAAATCAAATTTGGAATTAAAAAAAACACATGAAACCTTTTACCAAGTGCAAATGCATTTCTGTTGTTCGATTAAACTTTCGAGACAGGCGAGTTAGGGCCATGCCGCAAACTAAGAGATTGGTATCCCCAGAACTGTTAACGGGATATCCTTCATGATTTTTTTATGTTATAAGTGTACAGGACGGTCTGGACGCTCACCTGATGGTAAGTGATACGCCAGACCATGACAGATCGGCATTAAAGGAGACCAACAACTGATACACAGTTATTATCCTCCATCAACGCCGCACTGCGCCCGTCACCCGAGACAACAGATGTTAGGTCTCTTATACCAGGTAATTTCACTAGCTCACTGTAGCTTATCCCTTATCCCGAAACACAAAAGTGCATAACACTCCTGTTTCACGGGATAATCTGGCACTGCGGTGGTACCTACCTAGACGACTCAGTATCGAGTCTACCACCTAGTAGTAGTTTTATTACGAAGTCTGTGTTGACACTTCAATGTCACCTATTTCTTCCGCCTTACTATGGTTTCGTATGATAAAGTTAGAAAAAAAAAACATTTATTGGCCACAAGAAACATTAACATACAAAAATATACCAAATAAAGTACAAACTCAGCAAACGCTGCAATAGGTTAAACCACTGCACTGATATTTTGGTTGTACCTGTGGCAAGTGAGTGGGGCAGAAGAGAAAACAGAGCACTGAGAGAGAGGACAGGTAAGTCGATTCGAGTTACACATTAAACTATTAACAGAAATTATAAAAGTACGAAATTCGCTTAGGAGTAAAATCAGTAACGATGTTATCTGTATGAGATTTTATCCTAAAAAGAAACCTAGAGCTATTGCTGATAGCTGGCTCAATTGACCGTTAAGTGACTTTGAACTTGTGAACCAATCCCGCAGTCAGTTAAGTTTAGACTTGTATGCTAGAGTAGGTAAAAGGGATTGCTCCAAATTTTATATCGACATGCTTTGCATGTATTTTTTATATGGAAATAGATAAATAAGCAAGATTTAACCCCGCGTTAGATAATTACTTTTCTTAAAATATCCTTGAGGAAACAATTCGTCGGATAAAGTCAAATCATTACTATTGCTTTGTGACACTCTCATTGTACCTTTCAAGAAACTTAGATTCTGTTGATGATTTACAATCATTAATGTTGAGATTATTGTGATGATTCTAAGAATCGATAAAGCATTGGTCAGACTAAACATATTGTTAGGCGCTGACTGTGACGTGACGAAAGAATTACTAAGCTTATCACCGTCCCTTGTAAAAGTTACTTTGTTCATAAAAAGATTTGACGATCCATGTGGTGTTGCGATTGAAACGTCGGCTGTAACCCCAAGGGTTCCGGGCTCGATCCCCGGGCAGTACAAACAATTGTGTGCATGAACATGTCTGTAATGGTCTGGGTGTTTTCACTGTATGATATGTATGTATTTACAAAAAATAATGTGTGAGCCCCTTCAAATAATCGCAGTCTGCTGGACATGTGGGCCTAAATAATCAGAAAATTAACCTCAAGGGCGCACATATAATAATATAATGAAAAACGGATGCATAAGCTCTCAGTTTATGATATATCGATGTCTTTCATAGGCGTCGCAAAAGCGCCTGTATTCTGACAGAACACAAGTTAAGTGTGAGCACAAGCCACGGCAAGATTAGCCGAAGCAAACAAAGTTAGGGATGCAACAAAATTGCATTAGGAAACTACCCTTGACGGACTTGGTCTGTGGAATTTTAAACGTGCAGTGAACACTGGAGCTAGGTTTTAGTGAAAAAACTACGGACCGTCTGCAAAGTTGGGGCTTTGAATTAGTAATTTTGTATTTGTAAGTCGCCCCGTAAAGTTAATGTCAAAAGCCTTCTAAAGTGCATGTAGTTTGTCGAGTTTCAGTCGTGAATGTGAAGCTGCTTAATATGATGACTTTGGTGCATGTTATCATTCTGATGAAGTGGAAAATTGATTTGACCTTTTACTCGTGTTTTTGTTTCTACTTCTTATCTATATATTTAATTCTTCATTCAATTTGAATGGTCAAGGTGCTTCAAGAGTATTTATTCTTAATTTCTTGCTACCGACTACCTACAATTTCGTGCATAAAAATAACGTTAGCTAAATGCTGATAGAGGCTGACATTGAGGTTTGATAATCCATCAAATCAATGATCTCTGACCTTTCATTTGACTCCAACTTTGACAGCTGACAGCAGTTGTTGAGCCAGCAAAATATTACGCCAATAGTCATACTTAGTGTGTACATATAATTGGCTGTCATGACTCGATATATTTAACTAAAGTCAATAACTGTCGATTAGAATGTGTGCCGCAATGAGAAACGAGTATCATAGGTTACAGTTAACCAAGTCATGAGGTAAAATAGCTTTGCTTTAAAATTAGTAGACGGTAGACAATGAGAGTCGGTGGCTCAATGGTGTGGACTGTGCCTTCCTACCGGGAGGGTTGAGCTGAAATCCCGCCATCTAACCAATGTGTTTTCGAATTTTCGAAAATGTATGTACGTTATCCGACGCTCTTACGGTGAAGGAAACATCGTGAGAAAACCTCCGCACGCCTGCGAAGAGATTCAAAGGATATACGTGAAGTCGGCCCGCATGGACGACTAAGGCCTATACACCCTATACGGGTAGGCTCGTACTCCTCGGTGGGGACGTTAATTGAGCTGATGATGATGATGAGGCCGTAAACTCAGTACCGAGTCGTCTAGTGCCAGATATCGTCCCGTGAAATACGAGTGTTTTGTACTTCTATGTTCCGGAATGAGGGCACTGTTAGTAAAATTACCGGGTATAAGAGGTCTAACATCTGTTTTCTCAGGTAACGGGCGCAGGGACGGGAGTAGTTGACGGAAAGAATGACTACTTACTTTTATTCATTTCCTTCAACACTGCTACTGTCATGGGCAGGCGTGTCACTTACCATCAAGTGGACGCGTTAACCGTCCCCTTCACTTCAAAAAAAAAAACATATTTGTTAGGAAGGTAAACTGTATAAATCTATACGTACTTATACTATCTCGTTTGAGTCCCTTCGTGCCTCGGAAGGCACGTTAAGCTCTTGATCCCACTCTTGATTTAGGATGGTAACCGGTCCAATCTCGGTGTTGGTATATTTGAAGGTGGACCATTATAGGCTAGTTAAGTGTTCATTCATCGCTTAGTTATTGAATTATCATTTAATTAACTAAATTCAGAGCGTCTGTGGCTCAATGGTGTGGACTGTTGCCTTTCGATCGGAAGGGCGCCGATTCCAATCCCGCTACGTACCAATGTGTTTAGAAATTTTCGAAATTATATGTACGTTATCCGACGCACTTACGGTGAAGGAAAACATCGTGAGGAAACCCGCGCACAAATTCGAAAAGATTCAAAGTTTGTGCGTGAAGTCGGCCAATCCGCATTCGGCCCGCGTGGACGACTAAGGCCTATACACTCGCGTACGAGTAGGATAGTGCCTAAGTTTTGACCTTAAAAATATTAAGTCTTTAATCACAGTCATGAAGAAACGTCAAACAAGAAATGTCCGAGCCCGCATAACACAAACGTTGAGTTATTGTTATATTTATACCATAAAATTATTAATTTTGTCATTAACGCATCTCGGAAAGGGTACAAAATCAAAAGCATGGGCAAGCTACTGTCATTATGACATGTGAAATTTTAATGAAAATTCTGCCCAACCGACGCGATGGGCAGAGTTTCCGCGGATCTTTGAATAAGATTCTGCATCTAGTTAGTTTATTAAAGCTGTCATAATTATTTATTTGCCTTAATAATGTAACATAAAATAAGTCGTATCATAATCTAAGATCTCGAATTATCTAAATCGAGCTGAACAGTCACACGTCTGTAATGGGAACATGTCATGTTCATTTTTAATGATATGCTATAAGACTTAATGATACCGCCATAAATAAAGCTCATCTACCACACACAATGAAGTCTTCCAAAAGCAAATACACCAATCAAGCTCACGACAAACAAACAGACGGTAGAATAACAATTGTTACAATGCGTCCGAACTTCGCGTAGGAAACGGAAACGTGATCGCCGGGACTGCGCTAATTCGTGCGCGGCGAGATCAAAGCGGCGCGTCGCCCAATTACGGGGCGGCGCGCGCGCAACTGAACACGTGACTGCGCTCCAGTTATAGCGCGGGCTAATGGGGGAGATGACGCGGGGTGGGAATATCCTGCAATTTTTTTTCTGAACGAACTAGTCTAGGGTATTTCTTAGCGTGTTTTGAGAAACTACAAAAAAATATAAAGCAATGAAACGGCTTTTCATTTTCAGCTGGATCTGACTTTTTTTAATCTAGCCACTACAGCGTAGTCATCAATGCTTCTTTAATAATGATTTTATTTATTTTAAAACATTAAATAAGTCTATCATCATTGTTACTTCTTTAAGTCTTAACGGCTGTAACAATCTCAATAAAATTTGGCATGGAGCTAGCTGACACCCTGGATTATTTTAAACATGGCTAACTTCAATTGCGGGAAAATATCTTAAGTATACCGCTGGTGATTAACATAACACAATATGTTTGAGCAGAGGACCGGGATATCTGGCGCAAAGTGTAATCCACCAGTGGACTGCAATAAGTTGAAGAGAAAGAATATGGTCAAAATTAATTATATTGTATTTAAAGATAGATAAAATTATTTATTGCACACACAGTCACAATAATTAACAAATATAATGCAATTTAGGCGGTCTTATCGCTTGAAGCGATTTCTTCCAGACCACCTCACGGGCACAGAAAAGAACAAGAAAGGGCAAGATTTGCAAAGTTACAATATCTTAATTCCACGTATAAATAAATACATATAAACTTAATATATATGTTTATATATAATATCAAAGAATACAAACTACAATTAAATTTTTAATTCTGCAATGTGGGGACCGGGAGACGGAATAAAACTATGTATCGAGTGCACTCTAGTATATTAATAATGTATATATCAAATGACTTACCACTACGCTTATATACTAACTTATGTCTATGTGTGAGGGAGGTTGCTTACACACACTACATTCTTTTGTACGTATTCTTATGGCTTGTACCGTACAAGTTTTAATTGTGAGGCAGTGAATGTTACACCTATTGTGAAACGTGAACGGAATGAAGTAGCCAACGCTCAGCCAAACACGACGCTGTTCTCATTTACGTTACCTCCTATTCGAATCGTCAATGCCATACTTATGAATGTCCAACAATAACTACGACCTATATATACTTAATATAAATAATGAACGTTCGCACCAATTATGTAAAAAGTAAAGATTCGTGATACGCTAGCAAAACAATCGAAAAAAGTGTTCCGAATGCAGCGACAGCACACATACACATATTTTGAATGAGCGTACATTAACCTAAACAAAGAGCCTACAACTGCATTCTCTTTGGCGGTTCGTTTATAAGTAAAATATAAATAAAGAGAGTCGGTGGCTCGTTTGTGTGGACTGTTGCCTTCCCGTCTGGAGGGTGCAGGTCCAAATCACGCTACGTACCAATGTCTTCGAAATTATAACATGTACGTTTATCTGACGCTCTTACAGTGAAGGTAAACATCGTGAGGAAACCTGCGCACGCCTGCAGAAGATTCAAAGCCACTTTAGGCTGTAGTGTCATTGATTCAAAGGTTGTGCGTGAAATCGTCCAATCCGCACTGGGCCCGCATGAACGACTTAGGCCTATACACACTATACGAGTAGGCTCATGTCCATTGGTGGGGACGTTTAATGCGCTGACGATGATAATATATAAAATAAATAAAGTAAGTGAACATATTAGAAAGCAACGGTGCCAATGAAAAATTACTACTTATTTTTATCTTACATACAACCTTGTTGTGTGCAAAACAAAATTACTGTACGTGTTTAATTCAAAACACGATACCTGTACGGCTGTACCATATTAAAACGTTAAAGCTCCCACAAAATAAAGCAAAATTGACTTCCCAACGGAGCCATGAGGTTCTTATTAAAGCCAGAAATAGCGTAATGGCCGTCGTGTGCGCTAACTTACTGTCGCGTGCGATTACCAACGCGTGTGATCACGCCCTTACGTCACGTGACAGCTGTCATCGTTTGTCAAAGTGACAGATGTCAAGGTGAATTTAAATGTGGCTTTTATCAAGTGTCAAATATAGTAGCGCCGTCTATAATTAAGTTATCAATAGTAATGTTTTTTATTATAAATCAGGAGTTGAATTGTAGTTTGTATTAAATTTACCTAAAATTATGAAAAGCAGAGTGATTGGAAGTAATATTTAGATATTTTTCTTATACCTATTAAATATCCAAGCAGATAGCTTGGGTATTTAACAAACTTCATGATTTTAATGAAGTAAAGAACGAATCTTTTATGGTTCGTATTTTTTATTTAGTCTAGCATATAGGTAGCAGATTTCAGTCCAATCTTCCCATAGTCATGCTGTATGGCATGGCCTATGCCTTGCTGAGATGTATATGATATAGGCTGGTTTAATGCTCAAAAATATTTGTTATTTCGAATCTGACAAAATAACGATCTACCATCAATAAAAATGGCTATCTTTTATCCGCCAATACGTTCTCAGCCAATCCTACAGTTGTATCGCACAGCAATGAAACAATAATGACGCACTTATTCAAACAGAGATATTCGTATGTAATTGCGTAGACGAAATACGCCATTTTCACGTCCCCTTTAATGGTTGAATTAAAACGGGAATGCTACAATTTCGCTTATCTTTACGCCTCGAGCATTAAAACTCCACAATTGTCCGTTACAATTTTCATTAAGCATTTCGATGGGATGTTCTTTTTTAAATACTGACTTTAAGCTTGAATTCTATTTTTGAAAATGGAACACTACTTTTTTTTTAAGTTTTTTATTTATTTAAAACCGTAAGAAGTAGTGAAATAAAAATTATTCAATTATATACAACTATTTTTGTTATAATTTATAATTAATTTATGCTTGGATCGCCAATTTAATTTTTGTTTTTGATGAGCCATTTGATGTAATGTAAGACGTCGGCTACTTCACCAAGAGGTTCCGAGTTCAATCCCCGGCCGGCACAATCATTTGTGTGCATAAACATGTCTGTATGTCTGTCTGTATTGGTCTGGGTGTGTTCTATGTATTATATGTATGTATTTACAAATAAAAAAATATATAAGTATGTTTATCAGTTGTTTATTTTAAATTCATCAATTCCCGTAATTCAAGCTTCACACTTAACTTGGGCCTAGATGGCGTTGTGTGCATGTCAGTGGATATTTATTTATTATTTTTATATTTATTATTATTTATTTCCTTAATCCTTATGACTGCGTTTTAAGTTGAATTTTGCACGATACAAAATATCCACGTTTATTGTTGTTGGAAAAAAACTTGTCTACGTATTTATTTTTCATAACCCTCCATTCGTGTTTCAACTTAAATTGAAACGTCACTCTGCGTATATTATCTTGCAAGGGAGTGTCCAGTAAAGATTGTAACTCTATAGTGCGACTGTCATAAAGAATTGTGCATTGTAAACGAAATGTAAACGATACCGTTGCCACGTCACGGTGGGTTTTTAATGGAGTTTTTAGGGTTCCGTAGCCGAATGAAAAAGAAACCTTATAGATTCGTCATGTCTGTATATACGTCCATAGGTATCTCCGTGTGTCAAAGGTACGTCCGAAACTTTGTATGTATAATTGTATATGTATTCTGCGATCCGCATAAAGATTTTCATAAGGAACTTAAAAAAATATACATGTATTTTGGAGTTCTCCATACGTTGAACGAAAACTGAAAAGTTTTGTTTTCATCGAACCCTATCGAATTTGTTATACTTGTAGGGTAGCAACGTATTGCTCTTTAAAAATGATATTTAGGTTTCTAACATGTTTTTTCTTTAAATAAATTAGTTTGCGCTAGAAACACTTACCTCATCTAACATCTAAAATGTAGGATATAAAATAAAAAAATTAAAATAATGTACATAACCATGAAGATAAACAACGAAATTTGGTTTGAACGACATCTAGTCAGTAGTTTCTTTTTATATATAAAAGGTGAATCACTATTTTATAATATAAATCCGCACGGCTGTGTAAGTTACTTAATCATTACAGTAATATAATCGATGTTCACACAGACTCATTTGCCAGGCTCAAATCACTACTTACAAGAAGGTGGTTTGACTAATTGTTTTTTTACTAAAGTTTTTGTATTAATTCGTTACTTTGATTTTAATTTTTGTAGCTATAAGTATACTTATAAGTCACGTTTTCAAGTCACGAGGTGTTTACCTGTCATAGCTTGCACTCTGTCTTTGTCTTTGAGTATTATGTTTTTTTGTATCTGTAAGTGTTGTCAAGTATTGGTAGACCTAATAAATAAATAATAAAAAAAATCTGTAGTAGGTTACAAACCGTAGTAGTAAGTACTTTACTTGCTACGGAACCCTCGATGGGCGAGTCCGATTCGAACTGGGCCATTTTTTTATATTTAAACAGTGTATAGATAAGAGTATTTAGAGGGTGTTGATGGAACAATGAAACCGTTGTATTTTTAAAAGGCTCTCCCCCTAATAAATAGACTGTGAAATGACAGACAATGATGTTAAAGTTAAGTCAGTGTTGTGACATGTGGATGGTGTTGACAGTTACAAAAATATTGTTTATTTTTAAAAGTCTTATCTGTTCGGGACGACCGTCACAGTTTAGGAATAAATAAATAGATAGAATAGCGATGTAATTAATAGTTAAGAATAGTTTGTATAGACGATTAATGATAGTAAGAAAGTTAAATATTAATGTATAACAGATGTTTAGAATAGTTTACAGAATAATATTATAGTTATAGTTGTGCTAAATAGCAAATAGAAAGTTTACAATACGGAAGATTTATAAGACAGGTAAATAGGTAGTTATTACGCAAATAGATAGGTAGAAAATAGGTTTATCAATAAATAATCGTCTTGTAACGTCTTTCATTTACCCTGTGTACACCTAACATAGTAAATAATAGTAGATAAAGTAATAATAATTCTTAGGAAATAGGTGTACATCAGGAGTTGCCGCGCAATTAGCGCATAGTGAACTAAGAGGACAAGCTAGAAGTCCCGCTATATTTATAGTGTGCGAGAGGGACGGAGAGAGACGCAGCGTGCCGCCTCCCTCTAAACCTGTGTGAGAGGGACGGGGAGTGACGCCACGTTGCTATCTCTCTCCAAACATATTTTCTAATTAGAATTTAAGTAGATTAATCAACACTAATTGGAATTGTAAATATAAATACGTATAGATTAAGTACTAAATATTGTTAATGTAAACAGTTTATAGTTAGATATAACTTGTATCACAGTGGAAAATGGTTATATTTGTCAATAAAATGAAGGGGAATGCGCGGGACGCGGGGAGCACGCGGGCTCGCGGAAAAAGTATAAAAAGGGCACATTTCTGGAAAAATCATGCATTCGGCGAAGAGAACTACGCGTTACGGAAGAACAGAAAAGCCCAACTGCGAACCAAGCCCCCTGCAAGTTTATATGAAGAATAATTGCTGCGTTTCCTTACCAACGACCCCTCGACCCGACCAGCGTTACTGCACGTGGCGTTGCGACGCCACCAGTACTACCACCGCATCCTACCGTTGGACCACACCGGCAAGCACTCGCCCGTCAATTGTTTCGATACGACAGAATAGAGTCATACAGTCCACTCTTACAGCGAATTAAGTCATAGTCTTGGCGGGCGGGTGCGTGCGGGATAAACACCATCCCATCCCGCCATTATCTTTTTTGTGACTTTACACATCTATACTAATATATAAAGCTGAAGAGTTGTTTGTTTGTTTGTTTGAACGCGCTAATCTCAGGAACTACTGGTTCGATTTGAAAAATTCTTTCAGTGTTAGATAGCTTATTTATCGTGGAAGGCTATAGGCTATATATCATCACGCTACGAGTAATAGAAGCGGAGCAGCAATGAAGAATGTTTCAAAATCGGGGGTATTTTTTCATACTTGGAGCTTCCGCTGCGTACGCTGCGTAAACGGTTAAAGTTACACAAAAGTCATGTATGAGAGTATTGTTCTCCTTTTAAAGGTCTACAAAAAAGTCCGCGACAGCATATGTCTATCTTTTAAGGTTAGCTCACTATTACATATTTTTTGCTAAAAAAAAATCTGTTATTGACCCCGAAACCTTAAAGTTGGAGGGGGGAAATCCAATATAGTAAAATGAAAGTACCGGTTTCACCCGAATTTAATGCGAGCGAAGCCGCGGGCAAAAGCTAGTCTTTTATATAGACTCATTTTTATTTTGGTCTGAGTGTCTATCTTGAAATTTAAAATAAATCAATTAAAAATAAAAGATGAATATATGTTTTCTATATTTAAATGACAAAAACAACTTAAGTACTCAGTACTGACACTGCTGTCGTTCTAACTTGCAAAGTCGACACCATAGTAATCGGTTAAATGTATAAACACCAGTATCTTTTAACCGCACGCCGCATTAACAAGAGGGTATTTGACACCCTCTCTAAGGGACGAAGGAACGGTTGGTTGACGGAGCTTGACAATCTTAAGATAACGTCTATTTCGTCACAGACGATACGGCGTGAGTTGCTTGAAGATTTTGTTTAAATGTATCAAAATGGCTTCAAATAGTTTTTTGGCAAAACTATTTGTGCCATTCGACCTCTATTAACATCTAAATTTTCATTTTTTTCTTTGTTATATGTTACTTCTGAAAATATATAATAATAATATTAAATATCCACTGACATTCACACAGCGCCATCTAGCCCCAAGTTAAGCGTGAAGCCTGTATTATGGTTACTGAACAAAGGATAAACATACTTATATACATTTTTTATTACATAATACATACATATTATACATAGAAAACACCCAGACCATGACAAACAGACATGCACACAAATGTTTGTACTGCACGAGGATCGAACCCGGAACCCTTGGTGTTGCAGTCGACCTCTCAATGCAACCCCAAATAGGTCGTCAATTTTTATCTTTGTTCGCAACATTAACCTTTGTGCGACACAAATTGTCATATAATTATGGTCAATAACACAGTCATTGATATATATACTGGTTTTCTAATTTCATCGTTTGAAAATTGTAATCAAAGTAGGGTCAAATGAGTACCTTACAACTTAAATTCAGTGACTGCTAGGTTTTCAAAGATGCACAATATAAATTATGTGTTTAATTTCATGTGACGAAAATTTACCTATAAGTAATGTATTCTTTTGCGTAACGTATATTTTTTACTTATGTTATACTCGTAAAATATTTTTCATTAAACTTAACAACTAGCAAAATCCACCTTCTAAAATATCAAGCAAAACGTTTTATTTTCCCTCTTTAACCTGAAAATGATCGTTTAAAAGTCACGGTTACGGGCACCTTTCACGGTAAGGAAAAACAGCTCGTCACTATTTGGGAGTGTTCCCCCTTTTCTCATAGTCATAATAATAAAGGCGTTACCATCGAAACGTATTAACGTATAAGACAATTTGTTTTGAATAATTCGATGTTTGGTTATTACGAGTAAAACTTGTTTTATTCTTTATGTTATGGTACATTTGTCCTTTGTATTTGGAATCATCATCATCATCATGATTAGCTCATTAAACGTCCCCACCGAGAGGCACGAGCCTACCCGTATAGGGTGTATAGGCCTTTGTCGCCCACGCGGACCCAGTGCGGGATTGGACGACTTCACGCACAACCTTTGAATCTCTTCGCAGACGTGCGCAGGTTTCCTCACGATGTTTTCCTTTGAAAACGCATTGGTACGTGGTGGGATTTGAACCTCAGCCCTCCCGGTAGGTGGGCAACAGTCCACACCATTGAGCCACCGACGCTCTATTTGGCATAAGAACTTATAAATAACACATATATTCTCAAATGGCGTAATTTAATAAAATATATCGAAATAGGTAGCTGTACTAGGTGAGTAAGTAATATACTATTTGTTAACATATAAGAAGCTTGATCTTACACTCGTACAAGGACTGACTAACTTAATAGTAACCTATGTTATCCGAGGTGGTGGGAGCAAAATGGCCCATAAGACGGATATACTATAGTATATCTAGCATAGGCATCAGTCTCACATACAAGTTATATGAAAATATGTCTGTATCCTGAACTTATGTACTAATTGTTTAATTATGAGAGAAATACAGGTTATTATTATTAAACATTTAAGTTATATTATTGTCAATAATGCTTTTATAAGCTTTAGTTTGTTCATTTTTTAAAAATAATCATCATCAGCCTATAACAGCCCACTACAGAGTCCAGGCCTTCCCGCATAGCATGGCTTTTGGCAAAGATGTAAAAAAGTATAGGTTTGTGATATGCTCACAAAACAATCGAAAAAAGTTTTCCGAATGCAGTGACAGCACACATACACATATTTCGAATAAGCGTACATTTGCCTAAACAAAAGAGTAAAAACTGTACTCTCTTCGGCGGTTCGTTTTTGAGGCACGAGTGGCGTATCTACCTTTATATATACAGAATATCATTGGCTTTTGGGAGATCTGGCCATCACTCACCACGCGGGCCCAATGCAAAAATAATAGTAACTGCAAAAATGCATTTTATTAACCATTTTATTTTCTTGTTACAGGTAAGGTATCCACCCCTCGAGGACCCTCTCGAGATCTTCTAATCAAAACAAACAAATCACTGTAAGATTGATAACGCGTCTTAGCGTCAGTGGGGTCTTAAACTGAGGTATTAGGGAGTTCACCCTTAAAATTAGATATTAATTTAAAATCTTTACTCCCCTATTATTAGGGCGTCCATGATATATATTATATTTTGGATTGAACTCCTTCTGATAAAATGATCGTTCTTCTAATAAATAATCAAATGAACAATTAATTATCAAGTCGAATATAATAAAAATTCATTCAAATAAATAGAAACTATTTTTTCGGTCCATTTATGTTATCAACTGCAAAGTGCATTCCTGAACGAAGCACCGTTTTTATTTCGGAATCGGTATTCCGTTTTAGCATTTTAAATGTAGTTGGTATGAAAATTAATACGCATGGTACGTTAGTTTTTTTTACTGAATTTCTTTTAAAGTTTGCAGGTTATTTTTGTCAATTATGGTTTTAGTAAATTATAAATGGGAGCCCCTAAAATAATTCTTCAATGAATCTGTAAAAACTGACCAGTTAGTAAATCTTAATCTCATTTATTATAACTTTACGGCAAGATGAAAATGCCCTTAAAACGCGGGTCGAATCCGCATTGGGCCCGTGTTATGTGACCTGCAGTGCACCGTCATAGGCTGATTGATGATGATGACGATGAAACTGGTGAAAATCTATATCTACATATCAGTATTCCGCGATAGTTCGAAGCGTCAAATAAAATGGGTATTATTTTTAATGATTTTCTGTCTTACATGTCACTGCGCGCTTATAAGAATATACTATTTAAAAACAAGGTAAAATCCAAATAAGGTATTATTTGAAATGTTTTACGGTCTAAGATACCACTGCGTGCCTATAAGATTTTTTTTAGAAAATGTTATTGGAGATTTTGTTAACATATTACAAATTTTATAACCGATGAAACTTGTCCTGGAGACTCAATAAAACTGGTAAACCTAACCACAGCAAGGGAAGGACAATATTATGCACAGATGACGAATTTAATTCAATATTTCAACCAGTTCCAGTTGAAATCCTTAAATCTACTGTACAACATTCATTTCCTTTGTGGGGCTTAGTGAAACGATTTAGTGTAATCACTTTTTATGAGCCCAATAAAATATGTACAGTTACCGAAACAGGCGAAATTGAACTTTGTTACTCAAGTATAAGGTGGGAATTGAACATGGATTCCTAAATACACAGCCTAATCTTTCAGCATCATTACTCTTGCTTTTGTTTGCATATTTTTCAATCTTTTTCAATAAACACGACTGGCTTGACACGGAAATGTAAACTAAAACATTTTCTTGTACCGAATTTACACGCGCTGTTAGAAAGGGGAAATGGATAGTGTTGTAAAAATAATACAAATGGAGCTCCGATAGTTAAAAAAAAAATTACAGCCTAACATGTCCACTGCTGAACGAAGACTTCCTCTAATGATTACTTACATCAGTTATTGATAATTTGACATTGGCCGTGCACGCTGGTAAAAATGAAGGATCTCTTAAAAACTAATTTTGTAAATTAAAAAAATGCTGTAGTCAAATTAATGTGGTTATTAACGAGAAAACTTCGGCAAGAAACACGCGTAGCTACTCTTTTTATGAGGCTGAATCTGGCAGAAAACAAGCAGAAAATCTTTTTAAAAACTTTTGAAAAACGTTAATATCAAGTAAACATTAAAAAATTTAACTGCGCGTACCATGAGTCTTTTCTCGTCATTTCCCTCTTGCTGTTCCATTAAAAATAAAACGAAAAACATTGCATGAGCTCTGAAACATTTAGCACCCAGTTATGGCGGCGGAGGTTTTAAAAAACAGTGTCAAATACTTGTTATGCTCTTTCGGGTTCGCTGCCAGTCCATTGTGGGAGTAACGCCATCGCTGTACTGAATTTCCTGAGGGTCGCGCCCTCACCCTTCTGGTAGGGTGCAAGTTACACGAACTAGCGATTTATGATAGTCTTACTTTAAGGGATGGCAGGAAAAGTGCGATGAAAAGATATGCAAAAAAATTTGGTACCAAAAAAGCTGTCTTTAATTTAATCATCATCATCATCATTAGCTCATTGAACGTCCCCACCGTGGGGCACGAGCCTACCAATGTATAGGGTGTATATGCCTTAGTCGTCCACGCGGGCCCAGTGCGGATTGGCTAACTTCACGCACCTTTGAATCTCTTCGCAGGCGTGCGCAGGTTGCTTCACGATGTTTTCCTTCACCGTAAGAGCGTCCGATAACGTACATATAATTTCGAAAACACATCAGTACGTGGCGGAATTTGAACTTGCGCCCTCCATATCGGAAGGCAACAGTCCACACCAATGAGCCACCAATGCAATATAATTGTTGTCTCCATTTAATTTTTGTTTCAAAGTGCCGTTTCTCATAACTTGCACCACAAAAGGTAGTGAGCAGTCCTAAATAAAATGCACGGCGCATTAAACTCGAATTTTCCGAACACACCTGTCCGGGGGTGGGTGGCTCTCAGTACACCCAGTGCCCATTTGGACACGGCACCATTTCATATAGGGGGATAAGTGCTTGAACATATTTATCTGTAGGGAAATGACAGAGGTTTTCTAACTTTATTTTATTAATATTGTATCCTTATAATATTACCATACCCATGTGGTGTTGCGGTTGAGACGTCGGCTGCAACACCAAGGGTTCCGGGTTTGATCCCCGGGCAGTACAAACATTTGTGTGCATGAAATGTTTGTTTGTAATGGTCTGGGTGTTTTCTATGTTAATATGTATGTCTTTACAAAAAATGTATATAAGTATGTTTATCCGTTGTTTAGTACCTATAATACAGGGATTCACGCTTAACTTGGGGCTAGATGACGCTGTGTGTATTTATTGATTTATTTAAATTGAAACACACTTTACTAGATGGTAGACTCGGTACTGAGTTTGCCTCGGTAGATACTCGTACCACCGCAGTGCCAGATATCGCCCCATGATACACGAGTGCTATGCAATTTTGTTTTCGGGAGGAAGGCACTGTAGCTAGTGAAATTACTGGACTTAAGAGACCTAACTGTCTGAATAGTTGAGGATATTGACTGTCTATCAGTTGTTGGTCTCCTTCAATGTTGCTCTGTTATGCTTAGGCGTATCACTTACCATCAGGTGAGCGTCCTGACCGTCCTGTACAATTATAACATTTAAAAAATACTTGATACTGATCGTCAGTATTTTGGAAATTTAACTCAACATCCTTATAGAACTTTTGCGTTTATAATATGAGTAGGATTGTGTTATTTACAACTGTTTCTTTATCAACTTCTCTAAGGAATAACTACGCATGGGATTCAAATAAAGAGCCCGAAATTTTATATATGAAGCCCCAGTTCTTACCTACCTTTGCGCAACGCATTCAAATCGTAACCGAATCAAAAGGTGGAATTTATAAAGCCAATCGATAGATAAGAACATTTCCCATATTGTCCATACGGCCTAACCCGTGCTCGCATGACCCCATATATTTACATACCCGTGCTGGTTATTGAACTATCTTTAATAGTGGTGCCTGTTCTGATATTTAAGTATCGATAGTTTTAGGTATCTTGAATTTAAGTCAATGATGATTAATGATGTAAATACAAAATGAGTCCAAGCACAATAGATGCTACTGATTGATATATTTTTGGTAGTCAACTATAATATTATTATATACATGTATGGTCAAACGTTTTTGAAACTTATATTGTAGATCTCCCCCATTTTGCGCCAGATATCCCGGTTCTCTGCTCTTCTACGAGTATAAGCCTCATCCAACCTTTCGTAAGTCGTCGGTTTATCGGGTCGTAGTAAAGAACATCGTTTGTAAAGACACGGTCTTCAGTCTAAAACTTGTCTACTCCAACGGCCATTGGTATTGATATACGTGACCTGTGGGCTGGTCACAGCCACTTCAACATCGATATCGATAAAATGTTATTCGTCACATCCTTTTGGTGTATTGGAAAAAATATTTGGTGATTGCAGAAAACAAACAGGCTTATTCAATGGGTGCGACTGATAAAGGCAGTTCACTTTGTACTTTATACGTTTTCTACTTATAAAGTGTCATTATAATCAAGTTATTTTTCGTAATCAACTTTTTTTTAACATACGAAACTACGACGACCCATTTATTGTAATCGGTTGAGATGTCGCCTCTTACACCAAGGGTTCCGGGTTCTACCTCCGTGCAGTACAAAATTTGTGCATGAACATGTTTGTTTGTATTGGTCTGGGTGTTTTCTATATATAATATGTATGTATTTACAAAAAAATATATGTTTATCCGTTGTTTAGTACCCATAATACAGTCTTCACGCTTAACTTAGGGCTAGATGGCGCTGTGTGAATGTCAATGGATATTTATTTATTGCTTACTGCCTCTTTAATTAAATAACTCTTCGAACTTCGACGAACACTAGGTCTCGTATTAAAGAGTTGTAAAATAAAGAGTTAATATCAAACAGTAAACCAAGCTACCAACAGCAACTCGAATAATATATTGTTACGCAAACCAACACGGTAATCTCATTTGCTATACAAATAATTAAGTGCGTATCTCAAACACGTAATGTCAATATTTGCTGATGCGCCGTCCTATGAAGGGACGCGCTAGGGCTGCCTCCAATGTCACTTTAGGTCTAAGTATAACGTGACTAGCATATACTTGTAACGTTAATAAGAGGGTTCCAGATCACATGTTCTTTACGACTTATCCAAGTAATCATAATCTAGACAGTCTTGCTGACGAACCTGTACTGGTATTAGGAAGTCTTTGACGACCCATTTGGTGTAGCGATCCAGACTAAGGGTTCCGGGTTTGATCCCCGGGCAGTGCAAACATTTGTGTGCATGAACATGACTATTTGTGTTGGTCTGGGTTTTAATGTATAATTAATATGTATTTATTTACAAAACAAATTAAGTATGTTTATCCGTTGTTTAGTTCCCTTAACAGGCTTCACGCTTAACTTGGGACTAGATGGCGCTGTGTGAATGTCTCTGACTGAGATAGTGAAGTATCAACGCACAGCCCAAACCACTGGACGGAACGGGCTGAAAATTCGCTTGTAGGTAGATGTTATTAGACATCCACTAAAGAGGAAGTAGATCTCTCAACTCTATTACCGAAATTACATCCAAAACTTTTTATTTTTCTTTCAGAACACAAATTTGGAACATTTACGTAAAAGTAAAGTGTGCATATAAAAAGTAGCCAGCCCTACTAGAGATATCGGAGTTAAATAAACGGAAAAGCAGGAAAAGGCATGACCGATTTGTATTCAGCGCCTCGAGTACATATCTTACAGTCTATGGGTCTCTCGGGCGATAGTACAGTCGGCGAAAAATAGAAGCGAACATACTTGACTAGATATTAACTTAATTCATATTAACAAGAACATTTCATGTTTATGTATTGTTACGAGCTGGGGTTTCAGGATAAATTATTGCCAATTACGAAGAATAACACGGTAACACACTTTGTTAATTAACCACTATTAATTACACATAACACTAATTACACTCACACTCGTACTAATTAATCAATTAACGCACGCACTAAAATCCGTAATTAACACTGCACACTATAACACAACACTTTCCGCACACACACGTCATAATCACTCGTTAACTCTGCACACTGTTATATCACACTCGACGATCCCTTAGATATCGTTGTATCACTCGCTTCTTCCTTGTAGTCGCAGGTATTTCGCTCTTCGTTCGCTCTTGAGTAGAACACAAGACTGCCGGCGCACCCATCGGTCCGCCTTATATACCTGTCCGCCCTCTGAGCTCGAAGCGTCGACGTCATTCTACATAGTTCGCGAATTATCTAGAACATGCTAGACTCTTTGCTTTTTGACAATTCGCATGTCATACTCTATGGTGGACAAACGTCACATATTAGCCGCCATATTTAATGTCATTTTAATTACGTCAATTCGTAACAGTATTAATTTACAGAAACACTAAGGTATCCATTGTCATGGGATTAAATGTAAAAATTTTAAACATTTTTTGATTTACGAAATTAAATTCTAATTCGGATGAAAAATGTTTATTCACCAATTGTTGCTTTTATATACAAATTTTTATTTCACAGGAAATAAAACATAGTAAATAAAAATCAACCAGCAATAGAATTAAAGCGGTCTTATCGATTTATTAAACAGACTCTCCTAGACAACCTTCAATTGGGAAAAACTAATTAACCAGATACAATAGAATTTCATTGTTTGTAGCCCACCAGTTGACCCCCATTCCGTCCAACGTGTTAAATATCATGCCAAAACCGAAGTATGTGTAGTTTTTAAGACTGAGAGCCTCCTCGCTCGCCAATTGCCCGGTGAAGCTGTAAAGGCGAACTGCAGTAGTCAGTTCGACAAAAATACATAAAAGTAAGAAGCCGACTGTACATCTGAACATAATGTTTGTATAAAGACGCGACATACTTCGAGCTAGTGACCGAAATTCCACAAGATATTTGCATTGGTTCAGTTTCTTCCATTGTTTTCCATAGGGTTTTTAGATCAGCGTGTAAGATCAACATATTACAATATATACATACATCCTGTGGTTAAGTTGTGTTACGAAAAGGCATAGATTGCAGACCATTAAATGGGAATATTTTATACACCAGTCCGTTATACTCAAAGTCGGTTGCTGAGCGTCGGTAGCTCAATAGTTGCCTTCCTACCGGGAGGGCGCTGTAAAACGCGCGGTAAAACAAGCAGAGGCTTGTTTTACCTTATGCAAACTAATCTTTCACATCTATTACTTATAAATAAAATAGGAGAATATTACATATAAATAAAATAGGAGAGTCTTTTTGTAATATTAAAATAACATTTTATTTCTTCATGCATATCAATTAACAAAAAAAATCGTCGCTGTGTTTCATCATCATATCATATCATATTTTATTCTAAAGTAAAGATGGCGTTCCAAAGTTCAGCGGCTCATCTAATATCGCTGTCACAGACAACCGCTTTCCGCAGACAACTCAATAACAGTAGATTCAAATTCGACCATAAATCAACATCTAGATTGGCGTTAATGCAGCATCCGCCCTCAGACTATCAATTTTCGAAGCACGCCATAAGTTATCGAATTTGGGCCATAGCCGGCCCGTTGGCAGCCGGTGGTTAGTTGAAAAATTGACTGTATTGTTTTGACGAGACGAGGGATCGGATTTGGTTTATGGTCGTCGTTTGTTTGCATGGTTACTATAATATATGTATGAATAGGAAAGCATTGTATAGCCAGTATTTAAAAAAAAAGTTTTTGTTTTTCGCGAACTTTGTCACATATCATGTGAAGTTCATGGCAAGGAAAAGAGGAAAAAATAATAAAAAAGTGAATGAACATTTTAGTGACTTAACATGATTTACATTAGCGCATAATTACAAATCAACTTAGATTTTATAATGAATTAAAAAAAATAAAAGAAATTAGAACTTCAATGTTCGGATCAATGAAAATATGAAGCTGGTTAGATAGATATTAGAAAAAAGTATAACAGCATCATTTCAAATTACAAAATGTTTAAATACACTTTGCAATAACAGTTAATAAAATTTAATGTCTTTAAAAATATTAATAACTTGAATTCCATTGACTTATAATAATTCTCCTCAACTTATCTCAGTCCACTGCTGGACATAGGTCTCCCCCATTATGCGCCAGATATCACGGTCCTCCGCTTTCCTCATCCAGCCTCCACTTTCTTTCGCAAGTCATCGAGCCGGAGGGCGTCCTACGCTACACTTGCCAAGCCGCGGTCTTCCCTCCAAAACTCGTCTGCTCCAACGGCCATCGGTTGTGCGACATACGTCATATTTATTTTACCATTTTATAAAATAAATTGACTTTCAACACAAGTCTTTTGATATATCAGTTCAATATAACAATTTAATAACCTTAAATAACCTACCCAAAATGCCACATAATATTACAACAATAATTTAACTTCTGTCTAAAACGACCAACCTCGTGTGCATACAAATGGGATGACTTATAGCATCGTAAAACTGTGTCCCCATAAAAATGAGGAGTTATTAATATCACGGGTTAGAATAAAATTATTAAGCGGCAGCCACGGGTTAAGAGTACATCCAACTGTGATATATTCTTGGATAATTGCGGCCTAACAAATTATATTACACCTCTAATGGCTTAGAAGTCAAGCTAATCGATTTTGAAACATACGAATAGTGAATAAAGTCGAGATTTGCTCGAAATTAAGCCGCACCGGTGGTATAAATAAACAACTGGTATGACAAATGCATTACAACTTGTTTGCTATTGAACTAACTAGTTCTAAATCGAGTTGGAATATATAATAGAGGCTGGTTTAATTTATTCGTTTTTTCGTCATATAGGTGTGTGGATCACACCTTAAAATACATTGACAACATTCTAGTATTAAATATGTCAATTGGCGAAGTCGAATCGTTAGTTATCTATAAAGGAAAAACCATATTTTTTCACATTGTAAAACGCCATTCATTGCTGATTCTTAAATGACTAAAAAGTCCGGGCGCCGACGTTTTAAAGTCCTATGGACTGATCCATCCATGTTCAAAAAATTGTTCATGTATCACAACAATTTTGTAAACAGTCTGATTTTGCCCGCATGCAAAATTATGATCTCACTTCCGGTAATAATTGTAGACATTGTTAATATAACTCATAAGATACATGAAAAAAATTAACGGGGAAATGAAGTATTTGATGGGTAGAATTGAGTTTTTAAGGGCGACAAGCTCAATTCAATCAGACAAATCAAATTTCAATTGGTGATAACTGGGAAACCGTATTTTCATCTATTTTACCTTAGCCTGCAACAACACTACAGGAACAACTGCTGTGAAAGGTAAATTGAAGTTTCTACCTACTCGAGTATCGACCAATATTAATTTTCAGTATTCACTTTTATTGACTGGCTTACCTTTCAGCCTGGAATACAACTTGCAACGATACTTGAGAAAAAATATTGTGGAACAACCAATACGTTTTGAATTACCTGCAGACAAACACGCATAAAAGCATAGAATGAAAACGTCATAGCGTCGCAGAGAACTTGAAATCGAATAGTTTAATTTGCGGAGCTCATAAACTGCATATTGCATTAGTTGAGCACACTATCTCCATACTCACAAAGGGTATAGTGACAAGAGTTTGTGTAAGTCATGTGATATTTTGTCACTTGATATTAGATGTGATACTTAGGCATCTTTAAAAAGTTCTTACACCATAATACTTCAGAAATATAAATAGTCTCGTCACGCTGAATGATTTTTGTGCTATAATTGTCTGCCCTTTATGCCTTATTGTGTAAGGATAGATTTTATAGTAGAAGACAATTTTTTGTGTGAAACATGTTTCTATGTAACAATGACTTGGTTTTATGTAATTAGTAAGCAATTTTTTATTTGGGACGCTAGATCTTGTGTTTTTATTATTTATGTTTGACTTTAACAATTGTAATAAATACGTTCACTATATTACCTAGTATTTTATAGGTTTATAATAGCTATAAAATATCACATGACAACCCATCCGTAGAAGCCGTTATAAAGTTGTGAGCCCACTGTCGAATAGTGTCTCCATTAAAATCAATTGCCCGGCAAGTGACCGTCTGCGGTCTCTAGCCTGCACTACGCTTTACCAATACTATTAATAAACCTTATTGTTATCACCTACCATTATGTAGTCTGTGAGTTTCATTCCTTACTTATTGCTTAATAAATATACCCCAGTATTACGCTGTTCTTTATTAATCAAAATCAAAAAGTGTTTATTCAGTTTAGGTCCTTACAGAACACTTTTGAATGTCAATATATATAATCTCCACCAGCGACCTTATCCTATGAAGAGCAAACATAAAACTCCATTTATTTATTTAAAAGTTATTTTTTCCAATTATCGTAATTTCGATGTAAGACGATATTATGTTTTATTAATTTTAAGGTACTGCCTTAGCTTTCGCGATACGTACACATCATCATCAGCTTATTAAACGTCCCCACCGAAGGGTACGTGCCTACCCGTATAGGGTGTATAGGCCTTAATCGTCCACGCTGTCCCAGTGCGGATTGGCCGACTTCACGCACAACCTTTGAATCACTTCGCAGGGTGCGCAGGTTGCTTCACGATGTTTTCTTTCATACACACATGCAATATAAACTTTTGTCTGAAGCCACGGTAACTACAATGAAACGTCGAAATAATACGTCGCTTTTTTATTTAATCCGTGAAATTGGTTTTGATTCAATCTTTTTGTTTTTGTGGTACCTAATCGATGACACAACATAAATTGTATAAAAAATCTAACGGCAAGACCAGACAAGACTATTTGGCTACACTCTTACAAGCACAAGCCAAGAATTGGTTAAAAACGGATAATACAAAGATCCATGCTGCAAAGCATTGATCTTTATTGGCTTGGCTCCAGAGAGGCTGGAATTTAAACATCCTTACTATATAAATGGTGACAATAGTAGACTATAGCCTAACCCTTTTCATAAAGAGGTTGATTTGGTTTGGTTGTGGTTAAGGATGGTGTGTAGCAACCTATATAAACAATGAAGTAACTAGAAGCATAATACCTATGATAATAACGAAGAAATATCAACCAAAATGTACGAGCCGCTTGACACATACGTTGACATAAACTTATTTTTATATAAAATTATTAGCTTTATACCTTAAAAACTGCGAAAAATCGCATATTCTACTTCCTCCCCTTTTCAAAGGGGTAGGAATGGATTTTTGAAAAGGAAATTATGCCATATTTTTTCGTTTCTGACAAATAATCCGCATACCAAATTTCAGCGCCCTTCTTCAAAAATTGCGGAATTTTCCATCTAACTCCCAACTCCCCTTTTTAGGAAAGTGGGGGGTTAAAATGGGACAAAAAGTAGCCTAAAACCTATTCTAGGTTACCATCTATCAACATACCAAGTTTCAGTAAAATCCGTTCAGCCGTTTGGGCGTGAAAGCGTAACAAACAGACAGACAGAGTTACTTTCACATTTATAATATTAAGTATGGATTCATAAAAATTTTGACCTTTACGCGTCATTAAAAGGGTACAACATCAAAAGAGCGAGCATATTACTATGTTACTATGATATGTAGCGAGCGACATGATTATGAATGAAAATTCTGCCCAACTGACGCGATGGGCAGACTTTTGCCGCGGACACTCTTTGAGTGAGATTATCCACCTAGTTAGTTTATTGTTTAACTATCTCATCTATCTTACATCATTATTACTATATGAAAATAACAATACCGATTAACCAATTAAAATAACCCATAATCAACCAATCTTAGTAAGAGTAGTGTAAATTCTATATTTAATTAGAACCTAAACCAAAATTAAACTCCAGCTAGAACTAAAAATCTTTTTGAAAAACTCCGACGCAAAAGCTGTCCGCCCACGTCTGACAGTTTTGCCACAGAGTAAATAAACTAGTGTTGCGCCGTTACAGTTATATCGTCGATATACATTTCAGGTTCAATCCATCCTTTATTATTTTGTAACTTTTTTACACAACGTTTTTGTTTTAGACAATGAAGTGCTTTGCGCATGTTGTGGCTTGATGCCAAAATTGAAAATTTTACTATTTAATTTATTTAAAATAGAAACTAACTAGTCACAAAACATCACAGATTATATATATTGTCTACACGTGTGCTACGTGTGAGCGAGAAATTATAAAGCGCGAGTAGATAATTTTATTTCCGCGAAGTACTTTTAGTACAAGATAAATTTTGTTTGTGTGTCATAGACTCGATCCTAAACTGGATTAAAGTATTTAGATTGTATAACACCAAATTTAATCTTGATTTGCAAACATGTATCTTGAAGATAAGCGAAATTATTCTGATAAGAAGTGAATTTCTTTGTGCTTAATTATACCAGGCATAATTAAGGTTGATTTTACCTACATTCGATATCTTAAAATTGAATAAGTAATTAACGTAACTTAAAATCGCTGACTTAGATACTTATTTGAACTTTGTTTTTAAATAGTGGATTTGGTATCTTTTGACTGATATTTGTTAGGAATAAATCATAGTATCGATTGTGTTGTGAATGGATAACCACGTTTCTATCCGATCATGTACTCTATCGAGGGTCATAAATAATACAGACCTTCAAAGAAAATTATGAAGCCATCTCCCGGTCATAGCAAGAATTATAAAAGGGGTAACTTAACTAATGGTACCTTACCGTCAAATAAGCTTTACGATATTTCGTAGGTACCTAATCTCGTGAAGCTAATTTGACCAAATGACACACATATAATAGAAAATGCATTAAGAGTGCCGAATTTACTCTCGAAATATCTTGCCGATACATGGAACAGCACTATGGTATTCACTTTTTGTAGCGACCGCAGTTGTTTTGTCGCCGATGTGAATACGTGTGCGTTTCCAATGTTTTTATTCGTTGCCGCTCTCGTATTCGTATTCTGAATGGGTCTAACTGACATTTATTAGTTCGCGCATAGTTTGAAAAAAATCTGTCATCTCCCAAGGATCTGATATTGAACAGGCTCATTGGCGTGGACTGCTTTCCTTTCAGGAGGGTGCAGGTTTAAATCCCGACCACATTCCAATGTATTAAAAAAAATCGAAATAATATGTAAAAGTGGTAAAATAAGGCCCAACCTCTTCATAGCTATGCTGTGCAGGAAGGCCTGTAATATAAAAAAAACTAAATAAACATTAATTGATACAAAATCCGTATAGTTATTTGAATATGGTTAATAATTTGTTACTTTCCAATTTTATTAACTCAGTTCATTGATATCTAACATCATAAAAAGTTAACAAGTTATGACTTCGCAACTTTGCCGGTTTTTTTCTCAACATCAAAGATTAATGCTAATAACAACACGTACATATTGTGCGCATAAAATCGGGTGTAATGGGTTCGTTGGCCGGTACGTGCAAACCCAAGGTTAACCATTGCTTAACATTCCGTTGACCAGACGTTTTACCATGAGAATATCAGACACGCGAAGTTTGTGCGAGAAATAAAATAATGGATGTTAATCCGTAGAGCCTCGATTTAATCAAGGAGGTTGTACAAAGGAATGAGTATTCCGTCAACTCGGACCACAATCAACTAGGACCGCGGTCCCAGCAGCCGGATTTGAGAAAACCCCTCAAATGACAACTGAAAAAAAAATGTACAGTCGAACAATATTTTTTAGATGTACGTAATTGAAAAAAAATCTTTATACCTACGTACTTAGTCACTTTTGTTAACTTGTATTTTTGGGTACACTTATAACAGTTATTAAATAACTGCCTTCGGTTCTAGCCGTTTGAACGTAGGATCGCAGTTAGCTTTTGGGACAGTGTGCTACCCACGTCTAGGTAGGTACCGCCGCATAGCTCAGAACTGAGTCTGCCATCTAGTAAATCTTACCAATCCAATACATCTGATATCTACTACTTCCCTCTCTAAGTCAAAATATCAGCTTGCCACGCCAATGATAATCATTGACACAACACTTCACTGGTAATACTTAATTAAGAACTACGAGTATGATGCCATACTGAACGACCCATTTGAGACGTCGGCTACTACACCAAGAGTTCCGGTTTCGATCCCCGTGCAGTACAAACATTTGTGTGCATGAACATGACTCTTTGTATTGGTCATGTTATAAAATATGGCATCTATCTATTTATTAAACCTATCGCAGTCCACTGCTGGACATAAGGTCTCCCCCATTTTGCGCCAGATATCCCGGTCCTCCGCTTTTCTCATCCAGCCTCCACTAGCAACCTTTCGCAAGTCGTCGGGCCGGAGGGCATCCTACGCTACGCTTGCCGAGACGCGGTCTCCACTCCAGAACTCGTCTGCTGCAACGGCCATCGGTTCTGCGATATACGTGACCAGACCACTTTTACAGCATACTTTTTTGTAAATAAATGCATATTATACATAGAAACACAATTATAATATGTTTTTATTTACAAAAGAAGTATATTTAAGCATGATTATCTGTGGTTTCGTAGCCATATTACACGCTGATGCTTAGTTTGGGGCGAAATAGCGCTGTGTGAATGTCAGTGGATATTTATACATGGTTTGCCACTTGAATCAATAAAGGAACATGAAGCAACAGGGCATGCAATTCGTGCAGTTAGCTGTCTAAATATACCTTGGATTTCACGCCGAAGTCGACCGCAGTCTTGTGTTCCTGTACTGCTTTCTATAATTGGTTCACCACAATATGGTTGGGATAGATAGTGTAACATATAGGTATACTAATAATTCACAGTAATGATTTTACCTAAAGTATACTACGATATTGCGTAGGTGACCGAAAAAAAAAATTGTGGTCCCATGCTTTGGAAATACCTAGGTCTCGGCTACAGTCTAAGGATGTTAGTAATGATAACAATAGGTCACGTGGTGTGGTACAGCGTACTCTTCCAAAATGATGTATCACACCATCAGCTCATTAAACGTCCCTGCTGAGGGGTATGAGCCTACTCGTAAAGGGTGTATAGGCCTTAGTTGTCTATGACCGACATGTTTTTTTACCTTTCATCATAAAACTCAATACATATCTCTAGATTCGGTAATAAAGGCTCAAATATAAATCATGCCGCGTAAGGGACACTGTCTTCTATAACAATTAGGAAATATCTCCTAAGCTGTTAATATTTTACGACAACATTTTCTTTCATGGCGAATAAAGTAACTACAATTTTATACTTTCATTATAACTAACAAATGACGTCATACTGTTCAACCATAAAAGAGTAATGGCAAAATAAAATACCAACCTGCGCCATATTGTCAAAAGCACTCTTTTGTTTATGGCAATACAAAATGGCGGCCTAGGTTATGTTGACGAAATTCGAACTTTTAAAATTCATAGAGCGTGGACCCATCAATTTTAAAAGCTTTTCGGAACTTTCGGGAATTTCCCCATTCAGGAAATTAAAAGTGGAATAATCGGCTGCCTAAATTTTAATTTCAACCGTTAAAAAGTACTGATGGTGTCCATTTAGGTGTTCGCCTTTCAAATATTTGAAAATAAACACGGTCTGGGGGTTTATCGTGTTTTGAATGTACGAAAAGCACCGTAACAAAATTAAAAGCTTATTTACGTGATAGGGTCATTTATAAAAATGAATACTCATCATCTAGACCACGTTAAGCTAGTACCGAATGCTTGTATCATGCTAGGTTACGAATAACATGGAATGTTAACTGGATTTATACGATAACAGGTATATGTAACGCTAATTTTACAATTCATAACATCTCACTGCCGCAAACAACCGCAAACTATCAACTCACGTGTCGAATTCTTATTTTTTTAATTTCAAACAAGTATTAAAAGTATTATCAGTTGGTATTATTAAACTCCGACGTTATAGTGTTGTAATGCCATATAAAATAAAGTGGAATAAGTAGTTTTGAAAACTCATAAAGAAACAAGTGATCGTTAGTCAAAATTCCTTTTGATTCCCTTTACAAAAAAAAACTTAGAATCTCACTGATCAATGATATTCTGTATATATAAAGGTAAATACACCACCCGTGCCTCAAAAACGAACCGCCGAAGAGAGTACTGTTTGTACTCTTTTGTTAAGGTAAATGTATTAGAAATTCGAAATATGTGTATGTGTGCTGTCACTGCATTCGAAACACTTTTTTCGATTGTTTTGTGAGCGAATCCATACTTTTTTACATCATTGTCACTGATAGATAGATGAACTATTGTATACATACGTACCTAATCGTATATACAATAAATAACATGCCTGAACACACAAACAAAAATGTAACCCAATTAAGGCTTTTTGGTGGGAAAGTAAAGTGTCATGTCGTTGGTTTTGATTTATTTAATAAAATGTTTGTTTAATCGAATGTCAATGTAAAATGATGGTCGATTATGGGCCATTAAGTGTTCGTGAACAAGTGCGAGTGTTGGTAAATGAAACAAAACTGTAACAACGTTCACTTTGGGTTCTCTCAAGCTTCAGGTTTTAGTAAAGTCCCACATCTTTTCTGTAACTTATGGGGAGGGGGAAATTCATCTATCATGCATCATCATCATCAATAATTTCATCATTAATTCAATTTAAAAAATACTCATGACGAGGCAGCATGATATATGACCTTAGCCTGTACCAAATGAAACGAATAAAAGAAAATGTAACCCAATTTCATAGCGTATTCATAACGAACATTAAAAATAATGTAAGCAATGTGCACTTCCTGATTACTCACCCATTTGCGCGACGGATACTTCGTATGATTCATTAACATAATTAATTCTGTTATAATTAACTATTTGTACTGAAAACGCCCCTGGTGGGTTCCGTTCATTATTAACTACACGGCTTGTTTGCTTGTAAAAATACAAATACACATTTTCGATTTGTATTCTACAAAGTTAACTTAAACGATATTACTTAGCGATGAAAACAGATTATAGTGACTTCAATGTAATTTTAAATAGATTAAAATTAAATACAAAAGTATTTTTGATAAAAATATGAAAAATTGTTGCTTAGTTTCTTGTAATGATAATATCAATTGTAGTAATGCATTGTTTTACAATTAAACATACGAGTAAAGTTAAAAGTATAACCAGTGTGTCAATAATTTTCCGTTTTTTTTAATTGCAATAGTACTCGCATACATGTGAAGGGATACAGCCTAAAACCACAATGAACCACTTTTAAATCGGTTCAAACATAAACTCAACATTAAAAGCGTAACACGTCAGAACTCTTTAAACTATTGCCAATACTTCACATCAGGCGTCCATAAAATCCAATCAAAGAAACCAAAATTCGGACCAAACTTACTGCAATTAATAAAACCACGAGATAGCATCCCATAAAGGCGTATGATCTCATCAAAAATAGATCAAAGCAACACAAATACATAAAGATGAATTTATTCCAGCGGCTGAGTTATGATTAATCCATTGTATCTCATTGGGGCGATGCAATACATCAGATTTATGAACATCGCTCTGAAAAGGCGGGTTTTTTGTAGTAAGCGAAAATGTTGACGATTTGATCGTTATATTGACGCCTACATGTTTGTGAACTTTGTCATGTCTTAAAATACGCGTAAGATTATAAAATAATGGTAGGCTGTAGGCTTAGCGTATTAATAAACTAGTAATATTTACTCTGAGATTGGAGGCTTAGATAAACAAGATAAAATAAAGATAAAGATAAAAAACAACAGATAACAAAAAAACAAGTACAACATGGGCGGCCATATTGCTTAGGTAGCAATTTCTTCCAGGCAACCTTTGGATGAAAGAACAATGCGTAATGGTAAGCGGGCTAGTGCAAAACGAATACAAACTGTATTCTAAATAACTACATAATTATAAAATAATAGTACATATACTAAGTACACACTACTACATAAATAATTATAGAATAAACTAATAAATATTATATAATAAACTAATACATTAACTAATGGAAGATAGGATAAACAAACTACAATCAGAATGAACAAACTAGACGTACAATCTCACTCAAAAAGTGTCCGCGGCAAAATTATGCCCATCGCGTTAGTTGGGCAGAATTTACAATAAACACGTCGCTCGCTACATGTAGTGACATAGTAGATGCATACTATGCTCGTGCTTATGATTTTGCACCCTTTTAATGATGCGTTAAGGTCAAAATTTTAATGAATAATTTTATGTTATAAATATGACAATAAGTAAACGTGTGTCAAGCGGCTCGGACACTCTTTTGGACACTGTTGATATTTGAAAGAAAGAAGGAAAGAAAAATATTAATTTGGTGCAATTTAAATTATAACATGTTAGTCCTTCAAATAATATTATGAATGTGTATCTTGTTAGTTAATTGTAATAAGGTTATAGGGCAAAAAAATATATCGCACCTTTCATATTATAGGGGCACAATTCGAAAAACACGATTGTTGGGAAAACGCGTTTGAAGATTCTTGAGCGCTTCTGCTCTAACAAAATAAGTCATAAATAAATTAAAACATTAATTGCAAATAGAATATTATGAGAGTATGTCCGTTATTTATGAATTACTTATCGCATATTTAGTTTATCCCAGCATTTTAATAATATGCCATCTTACTTGGAAATATGAAAAAAGGCATAAACTAAGTTTTCACGGCTTTATTGCACGTTCTGACTCTTTCTTTCAAGAGTGTCATGTAGATATGTTAATTTTGGGCCCGTTTATAAGTAAAACTCAAAAATGCTATTTTTTGAGATGTGCCCCTATAGTATGAGAAGTGCGATATGTCAATTGGTGGTCTGCAATCATGTTTTTACATAAACACGTGAGGAAAAATATTTGACTGAATGGATGCAATTTTAAACCAAAATAGCGTTCCCAATTTGAATTTCAAAACACATGTTCGGCTTTCAATTGTTGCACTCCAGTGAAAATTGTATATTGATGAGTTGAAATTGTACCTATATACATACTAACATAGATTTGGTATATAACATATAACACTGAGGCCCGTATTCTAGAACGAGACTCAACGTTGGTTTTTGCTTGGATTGAGCTAGAAAGGGATAGCGCTATATACGATATAGCGGCATCTTTTTCTAACTCTATTTAAGTTAAGATCAATGCTTGAGTCTCGTTCTGGAATACGGGCCTAATAGTGATAAAGGAATGTCAACTGAGGCAGGAGGTTTGCGTGGACAGGCGTGGGCACTATTAATTTGATCAATTTCACCCGCCATAGCAGTTGTTGTCTGAACGAAGTGTGAGAATTCTCATCATCATTATTAGCAGCCTATAACGTCAGTTGCAATGACAGGCCTTCACTGGGATGGTGAGTGTAGGCTGTTACCATCACACGGGCCCAGTGCGCATTGGTGGATGTAAGCGATAAGGACACTAGTCGGGACCATCAGTTATTCGTGTCTTTCGAAGCACGGAGGGACTTAAGATATTTTTTCGGTCACCTATCCGATGGTCGACCATTGGGATAGTTGCTTGACTTTTGCAATTTTTAACCGAAAGCACTAACCGCTTCACCACCGAGTCTTCGGATTCCTACTTAGGATAAAGGTAAAGAGAAATAATATTGCAAAGATGAAAGTTTGTATGTATGTTTGTTTTTTCTTTAGAAAGAAAAAATATGAATAAAAAACAAAAGCATTTATTTATATAATACATCGCAAGTCTCAACACAGTCATAATCAACAACACAACCAAATCTAAACGGTTAAAGGGATTTTAATGAAATGTGGTATGCAGCAAACCAACACCCTGGATAAACATATAGGCTATATTTTACTGAGGGGAAATATCTTGTACCGTGGGTAATGCAGCGAGGCAGAGCTAGTGAGTCATATATGCAAAAGAGCGCACCTGTCACATGTAAGGTGAACGACCGGTGGACAGCACTGTAGTGCGTGGGATAACAGTATTTGGTTTAATGGTAACTCGTTGACTTTGCACTGTTAAACTTTGCGTGATGTCGTATTACCCGGCTAAATAGGAAGTACAATCTATGGCAATTATAGTAGTGTGAACAGCTTTTATAATGCATGCAAATATGTAATGATCAAATATGCAGAAATATTATTTTTCGTATTTATTTAATCGATTAAAATTTAAAGCTAAGGGTCTTATAAATTTTAGCAGTAGATATATGACATGATTTCTAAATTGTTAACTTTATAATCTATACTAATATATTTTAATTATTTATTTTAAAGCTGAAGAGTTAGCTTGTTTGTTTGAACGCGCTAATCTCAGGAACTACTGGTTCGATTTGAAAAATTCTTTCAGTGTTAGATAGCTTATTTATCGAGGAAGGCTATAGGCTATATATCATCACGCTACGAGTAATAGAAGCGGAGCAGCAATGAAGAATGTTTCAAAATCGGGGGTATTTTTTCATACTTGGAGCTTCTGCTGCGTACGCTGAGTAAACGGTTAAAGTTTCACAAAAGTCATGTATAAGAGTATTGTTCTCCTTTTAAAGGTCTACAAAAAAGTCCGCGACAGCATATGTCTATCTTTTAAGGTTAGCTCACTATAACATATTTTTTGCTAAAAAAATTCTGAAATTGACCCCGAAACCTTTAAAGTTGGAGGGACGGGAAATCCTATATATAGTGATAAATTAAAGTACCGTGTTATCCCGAATTTAATGCGAGCGAAGCCGCGGGCAAAAGCTAGTAGGTAATAATTTAGATACCGAACTTATGATGAATTTTTTGGACGTTTGGCTTACTTTTATTAAATAACGTTTTTAATTAGGTAATTGTCTGCTATCTTAAGTTTAATTAACGTATATTTCAGATATAAATATCGTCGTAGCCTTGAGAAACTTACTTTTTTATTTTCTATTCAATTGTATAAAATAAAATACTTTTAAATGTTGCAACGGTATTAAAACAATAATTGTCTGGGGGGCTTACTTGAATAGAACGTACCATAAAGAATTTTGTGATACTTGAATATAACGTACCAGTGTGGATTTCACTCAAGCCAATTGTCATCCATCATCAATGATTACTATATTACCATGCCTAATATCGCAACTTGACTTTGACAAACAAATAAATATGACTCTTCCACCCATTTACCCGGTGATGTAGAGTGCTTCATACAAAACGTTTGTCTCTAAACCTCTCTCACTGAGTGCCAAAGTGTAATCGTCTGCAAAGGATTTTGTTTATCGGAACTTGGCAAAAACAAACGCCAGTTATTAGCTAGTCGGCCACTCGCATAATGTATACCATGATAAAATATGTGATGACTTGGCAAAAGTAACATTTAGTATTCGTAAAATATTATATCAACTACACACTTATAGATTAGCATTTCTATAAAATGTCGTAAAATTTTATTACTTTTTGTATAAGATAGCGAAAATCATAAGTCTATGAATTTTTTTTTGTTGTATACAAGACTTAGATTACATACCAAATTTCTGCTTTCTAGTACTCCAGGAAGTAGCCAAACATTTTATGATCATCAGTGTGTCAGTGACGAAATGGGCGTATTTTAGATAGATTTTAGATCAATAAAATCTAAATCGATCGATCTGTGAGACAATTGAAGACTAATTAGTCTATTATTGACATAATATCCTGAGCATATTAACTATCTAGTACATCGGAAACCAACTATATGAGAGTTCAACAAAACGACGAAACACTCCGAGAAAAGATAGGTAGTGCTCTGCGCTTCGCTTGACTCGTCTTGGCGAGGGCACTACCGTGCCATATATACCGGGTAAGTTTGTGTGTGGGTTGTATATATAACATTTAATAACGATAAAATCAATGATGTAAAAAGTATTGATTCGTGATATGCTCACAAAACAATCGAAAAAGTGTTCCGAATGCAGCGACAGCACACATACACATATTTCGAATGAGCGTACATTTACCTAAACAAAAGACTACAAACTGTATTCTTTTTGGCGTTTCGTTTTTGAGGCACGGGTGGCGTATCTACCTTTATATATACAGAATATCATTGGATAAAATGCATAAACCACGTATCGGTTCTACTCATCACTCCATTACAAAATACAGTTCGCTAGTTACGCTGAATTCACCCATTTTAATGCATCTGGTGCATATGATCAGGCTGATTTACATATCAAATTACCGGTCTCGTGGTAGTGCGGCCTAATCGCGCCTGTTAGCGATCGCTTTGATATTAAGCCTTTTTGTCTATGGGTCAGCGAACTTTTGACGGACAAAATGGCGGGAGTTTATTTTTTTAATGATTGTTCAAAAATACTTAGATCGAATACATCCGTTGTTTATGGTAGGTAGGTGGTAAGAGATGATAGGTTTTACCGTTACGAGTTATTTCTCACATAGATCCTCGTTTATTTAGCTGAGCCCCCGGTTTTACTTGCGGTATAAGCTATTCTTACACAGTTAAACGTGGTATATATTTTTACCAGGTTGTCAGCTAATTACATGACAAATTTTATTGAAAATCGCTCCCTGAAATGAGTTGCGTGCAGCGCGGTACAACACTACTTATTTTTCAAAAGTTTTTAATTATTACACCAGCTACCTGCCAAAAAGTCCCGTCGAAATTGGTCCAGCCATTTTAGGAAACAAATACATCCAGATTTTTTTTTTATTTAGTGTATGTACCGTACCTTTTATATTCATATATTATATACATTTGCATGTAGTAAAAAAACGGTTATTTCAATATAACACACAGACACTCCAGTATTATTTATATGTATGTAGATTTAAGCTACACATTACTGTAATAAGACTAATAAGCGTTATTGCTAATTAGTATGAGCCGCACCTGTGAGCTGTCGAGACATGTTTAGGTTGTTTTTTCTTATTCACTTACAAGAAAAACTTGTTTGCTTGACGTAATTGTTTTTGGGTCTTGTTTTCATAACTTATAAGAACACAGTACCTGCTTAGTACGTTGATATGCATTTAAATATTCATGGTATTATAGTTTTACTTTTAAAGACTGGCGGCGAAATCAGCTGCTACTAGAAAAAAAATCAAACTGAAACATTAAATAGCTGGATACATAACATATGTAAAATGCGTATGCTTTTAGGCACAAAAAACACAAGTATAAAAATACTGACCTCCACAGGACAGGCTCGGCCTAGTGTGGAGGCTAGGTTAAAACTTCAAGCCAAATGTATATGTAACTTTGGGAAATCAAATATTATTATTATGTTTTCGAAATCCTCAGATTCACGGGCCAAAAATCCCGGTCCTTTGGAAGGCATGTGTGAGGCCGAAGCCAACAGCACAGAGGGCCTTTTCGAATTTTTTATTTTTGTATGTGTTACACGTGGCGGATGCCATCACAGAATGCACAATATGATACAACCCATGATGGCCCCCGCCAGGTGTAAAGACTATTGAAAATATATGGAAACTATGATACTGGGCTATGGAGTTGGGTTTTGATGGACTGGCTATCTGGGCTATGGGAGAGACTGCGGACGCCTGCCATAAACTAGTCTCAAAGTAAATTAGAGACAGGATTATTATTATTATGTTTAATTGTGGTTTAGTTTCCATAATACAATATAGCTTCGTTGCACCATAGAATGTTCGCCTATTCATTTTTCAAATTTAAACAAAATAAAGATATGGTACAATGTATGGCCAGCACAACACAATTCATTCTTAATCTTGATACGCATAAATATGAAATTCAGTTGTCAGTCGAGTGAGCCCGGCGCGGTGCAGTGTGCGACGCGTTGCAAGTGCATTACCTGGATTGGCAGTTTGCACGAATTGATACTGTTATGTTCATGTGTTATCTTTTTGAACAATACTATGTAAACATTATATATATTTTATATAGACAAAGAGTAAATTAATATGCAACATCACAGTTTTTGTATTTATGAGTATCTACGGAGAGATAATATAAAAATAATAGTAGTTAAAAAACCTCTTATTATTTTATCAAATTTGTCATAATATCTTTTCTAAAAGATGCCATTTCTATCATCATCAGCTCATTAAACGTCCCCACCGAGGGGCACGAGACTACCCGTATAGGGTGATTAGGCCTTAGTCGTCCACGCGGGCCCAGTGCGGATTGGACGATTTCACACACAACCTTCGAATCTCTTCGCAGGCGTGCATGAAGGTTTCCTCACGATGTTTTCCTTCACCGTAAGAGCGTCGGATAACGTACATATATTTTCGAAAATTCGAAAACACATTGGTACGTGTCAGGATTTGAACCTCAGCCCTCCCGGTAGGAAGGCGACAGTCCACACCACTGAGCCACCGACGCTCTTATTTTTATATGCATTTTGTATTATTATCGCTATGTAATAGCTGAGAGCGCCATCCATTGGTTAAACGATAACTTAATTTTACATATCATGTATTTTTAACAGACTTCAAAAAAGGAGGTTCTCAGTTTGACCTTTTGTATGTATGTATGATGGTCTGTATGATCTCGAGTTGGCTGAATAATTTCGACGGGGTTTTCATAAAAGTTTATTAAAACTACTTTATGTTAATAAACAAAATTAAAATTATTAACAAATGAAAGTAATTATGGTAAATAATGTGAACACACATAAGTATAACAAAAGTTACTTTGTTTAGTTTCTTAATGGTTCCATTGATGTTAGTCTCAGGAAAAAATAAACCTAAGTTATATTTTCCATAACTTCAAAATGTGGCTCACATTGCAAAATAATGCAAAGTGTTAGCTCTCTATGATTGGAAATATATTTCGTTTATTTGATATCTCTGCGGCATCAAATCTTCCGCAGACAGTAGAACGTTCCGAAGAGTCAGCATTTAACTGAAATCATTTTATGGCGCTGCAATCGGAATTTTCCATAACCGGATGCTGAAGTTTCCGGGAATGTCCAAGGAATCCAATTTCCTAAACGTCTGGTGATACGGAGGAAATTTCGCTTTCTTTTAACTTTTGGTATTTCACGACTTATTAAGAGTCTTGTTTCTAAAATGGTGTTGTTGAATTATTTAGATTTTTATATTTACTTAAGAGACCATGATCTATTCTTGTAACAATCAAAGTTATGCAATTTTCTGAAAGAAAGAATAAAGCTTTGTGTCACAAGTTAGCAGTTGTCACCGACGACCAGGACTTCCGGTTGAATTAATTACGTATTTCATAAGATAAAATTCTATTAAATAAATTAAAATTTATTATCAGACAAGTACAAACGTACAATTTATTGTAAGTTAAAACTTAATAGGACTGCTATTTGAATATATGTCGAGAAAGTTTCATGAGCTGAACACCTGAAAAAAAAAAGTTCTAAGTCCTGACGGATACTCAACTTGCAACATTGGATAAAAACTCATAATTCTGACTCAAGGGAGCCTACGGCGTATTATGCAAGCTCATCTGACTATTACTAAATTACCTCGGCCGGGACACGAATCTGCATCGGCATTAGCATTGCAAAATGAGGAACTGCAAGTCGAGCATTGCATTGTCCATGCCGTCGGTTCAATTTATCGTCAGTCGTCAGTTCCTAAAGTCGACTTGAATTTTTTTGCGAAACACATTTCCTTATGCAAAAATCATTCAGTGAACTAATTATCTCATGTATGAGGTTTTTATTCCACAGTGTTTCAGCTGGCTCTTGAATGAACTAGCCTATAACGACCAACTGCAAGGCACAGGCCTCCCCAAATCCCATAGGAAGATTGAGACTGTATGAAACTGACTGTTAAGAAACGTACAATTATTTATTTAAATTTTGACCTTAACGCGTCATGGAAAGAGTACAAAATCAAAAGCACGAGCACACTACTATATAATTATGACATGTACGTGTAGCGAGCGATGTGCTTACGAATGAAAAATACGTGATGGGCAAAGTTTTTCCGCGGACGCTTTTTGAGTGAGATTGTGCACCTAGGCAGTTTATTGTTTGTCTAAGGACACCATCTAAGGATGATAGCCGCCAACACGCACTGGGCCCCCATCGTGGGTAACGGCCCAATCTCCACAGCTATGATGTGTGGAAAGGCCTGTCCCTGACATAATTTCAGCTCATAATACGTTCCCAAAGAGGGGCACGAGCCTACACGAATATGATGTATAGGCCTTGGTCGTCCACGCGGGCCCAGTGCGGATTGGTCGACTTCACGTTTAACCTTTAAATCACTCCGTAGGCGTGCACTGGTATCCTCAAGATGTTTCCTTTCATCATAAGAGCGTCGGATAAACGTACGTCGTACCTAGAATTTCAAAAATTCGAAAAGACATTGGTACGTGGCGAGATTTGAATCTGCACCCTCCAGATTGGCGACAGTCCACACCAATGAGCCACCGAAACTCTACGACGCGACTGTTATATAAGCTGAAGATGAAATAAAGGTTTATTTGATACAATATTTAGCCCAGTTTAAATATTTCTGTTATCGATATAAAGTTAACGGATAGACCTACATAGAAGCCTAGTCCAACCCAAAAAAAAATGTAATATAATGATTTTATAAAATTAAGCAAAAATCGTATTGTTACGCTGACGTAAACGTTGTCAGACTCATTCAAACGTCAATGTCATTTTGCCATCTAACACCATGACAGGTTATAATTAATTTTGTACCGCCTTAATTTGTTTTTATGCCGTTATGAGGGGGTTGGGGGCTTAATGAGTGTTTTATGGGTGCAGTAACGAAAGATGTGAAATATCGCATCGGGTGGGATAATTGCTTGGCACAGGTTAAAATACCCATATTAATCTAGACCTATTGTTACGTATATTTGAAAATTTTGAGTGAGGGCATAGGGGGTTTCATTAATTGTATACTTAAATTACGCACATACGGAAGACCAGTGTCGAGGCGCCTTGTGTTGCCTCGACATATGCTGAGTACGTGCCTTTTCAGTGATACTATTATTTTTTAAGTAAATGAATGAAAGGTTTTTATGTTTCTTTTTGTGATTTACTGTATTTTGTTATTGTATATGTTTTCACTGAATAAATATTTACTTACTTACTTACTTAAATTATATATAATGATATTCCTTAATTTCAGATAACAGATAAACAATTATCTAACTACGTGCACAATCACGAAGAAATATCAACCAACATACGTTGACTTATTGTTATATTTATGACATAAAATTATTCATTAAAATTTTGACGTAAACGCGTCATTAAAAGGGTACAACAAAAGCACGAGCATACTATTATGTCACTATGACACGAAGCGTATAAATTGAACTCATTAGATATAAAGTTTAATCCAAATTAAAATCATTCAATAATTATAAAATGTATATATTAATAGTTAACCATTTGAAACCAGTCAGTTAATATTCGATTAAAATATCTTAAAAAGTAAATCAAATTGCAATTTTTCGTTATTTCTTTTTGAAATTTCACAAACCTAAAAATACATAAATTCCACATTAAAAGAGTATATATTTTTAGTATTGTATATTAATATTGAATATCTCATACCAAAATCATGTTAACTCGCTGCCAACTAAACCATTGAAATGGCTTCAAATCAAATGCATTATGCATAAGGCCTTGACTTTTTGTTTGCATACAATGAACATCCGACTATTGACGACTTAGGGATTACACTTTTGGTTTCCATTTACAGGTCACAATGTAATTTGTCCTTTACCCGGGGGAAGGTTATAGTAATGACGAATATGCTTAGTTAAATAACAATAGTTGTTACCAAATCTATAGTGTACATGTGTGTGTACAGTGTATAATCTGTTTGGGATAATGTTCAATGCTAGTGTTCTAACACTAACATAGATTAAAAAAAACATCTGTCAATTATTCCCACGTTTTTCCACACAATCTTTCGTCTAACGTTATACGCATTCCAATTATGTAAATGTTTATAAAACTAATATAAAACAAAAGTAAATCTAAACCAGTTATAACTCTTTAATTATAACTTAAACATATCTGTACAAATAAGTAAAAGATGAGCGATTGTGTAACAATGATGTAAAAAAGTATAGATTCGTGATATGCTCACAAAACAATCGAAAAAAGTGTTCCGAATGCAGTGACAGCACACATACACATATTTCGAATTTCGAACACATTTACCTAAATAAAAGAGTACAAACTGTACTCTTTTCAGCGGTTCGTTTTTGAGGCACGGATGACGTGTCTATCTTAATATATACATAATATCATTGTTGTGTAATATAAAAATAATCATCAGCTCATAACATTCCCACCGAGGGACACCGAGCCTACCCGTATAGGATGTATAGGCCTAAGTGTTCCACGTAGGCCCATTGCAGATTGGCCGACTTTACACACAACCTTTGAATCTCTTCGTAGACGTGTACAGGTTTCCTCGGCAGGTTTCTTTCAACGTAAAAGCTTCGGATAAACGTACAAATTATTTCGAAAATTTGAAAATACTTTGGTACGTGGCGGGATTTGAACTTTTCCCCATTCAGGTCGGATGGCAACAGTCCACACCAATGAGCCACCGACGCTCTTATAAGTTTTCAAAAAATTACATATATTTCTTTGTCTGTCTTTTGGCTCCAAACAATTTCTGGAAGAATCATTGGGATATTGTAATTAACTAAATACCGTAAAATGAAAACTGTTTCATTGGATGGATGTCACTAACAATATAATTATTTAAGAAGATTCGTTGAAAAATTTAATTTGCAAATGATTGTGACAAATACTAATAAAATTCACTTTTCATTGTTTCAGGTAAGGGTCAATTGTCGAAAATGGTTACAGATAATTGGAAAATGGTTAAATGCCGAGAGCAACGTCTGACAAGAGATTTTCTATTATATCTGATTTCTTGACAGTCACGGATATACTCAGTATCGAGTCCACTACGTGGTAGACTCGGTACTGAGTCGTCTAGGTAGGTACCACCGCAGTGCCAGATATCGTCCCGTGAACTAAAAGTGTTTTGCACTTCTGTGTTTCGGGATGACGGCACTTTAGCTAGTAAAAATTACCGTTCATAAGAGACCTAACATCTGTTGTCTCGGGTGTAAGGCCCAGTGTGCTATTGATGAAGATTAAAAATGTTTATCAGTTATTGGTCTCAATCAATGCCGCACTGTCATGGTCAGGCGTGTCACTTACCATCAAGTGAGCGTCCTGAGCGTCCTGTACACTTTGTAACATAAACCTGCTATAAACTTGAATCGTGCCATTTTACTAAACGAAATTAAACCTAACCAGTTTACCTGATGGCTGCTGATGAAGGTTTGATGGCTGCTGACGCAAAATGCAGAGGATTGGTTTATCTGGCACAAAGTGGGGAGACCTGTGTCCAGCATTGGACAGCGATAGTGAACTTTAGTAAGTCGTGATGCTTGAGTATGAACAGTCAACTTACTCAGTTGTTTATTTTCAAAAAATAACAAATGATCATTGTCATGATCAGCTCATTCACGTCCCCAGCGAGAGTCAAGAGCCTATCCGTATAGGTTTTATAGGCCTAAGTCGTCCACACACAATCTTTAAATCTCTTCGCAGGTTTTCTCATGTCGGTTTTCCATACTAAAACGAAACTTCGAAAAGACTTTGATACATGCCGGGATTTGAACCTTCGCCCTCCAGATCGGAAGGCAATAGTCAACACCAATGAGCTACTGAGCTAATAAGCTGCCTTTAACTGATATATTAAAATAATAAATATCCACCCACATTGATAGAGCACCATCTGCGCAAGTAACTTTATTATGTGAACATAAATACACTTACATTATTTTTGTAAATAAATACATAATATACCTACAGCACGTAGTCTATGTCATATTCATGTAAAATATTAGCTAACATATCAAAAAACAATTGCGTCAACGTGATTTCGTACTAACGAATCGGAAAACGTATCGTTCAATAAATCGCAGAAACGCCTCAGCGATAAACAGCCAACGCCTGAACTTTCCCGCCAATAACGACATGACATATGTCACCCATCGTTACAATCACAGATAATATAAAATATACTTCGTTACAATGGACGTTGTTATAACAAACGTCGTCACTGTAACGATAACGAGATCGTTAATTCTCGCGGTTGTTGGCCTCCCAATTCGCTATTCTATTGTCTTGGGTGTGAAAAATTCGGTATAAATTATGCGTGATTAGCGTATAACGAGTGCTTTGTACGGGCGTCGTCAACCGTGATTTGTTCTTAGGTCGATAATGGCGTCAGGTCAACACCTTTAAGTAATAAAGTTATCATAACAGTGATTTGATTTTTAAAGTAAAGGAATTTTTTGGGAGAGTTTTTTGGGACTAGATGTTGCTGTGTGAATGTCTAAATATTTATTTATTTATCCGTACCCATTGCTTAGTTCCGGGAGAAACAATCAAAACATAGATAGATATGATTCTTTATTGCACACCAAAAAAAGATACATATTTAACAACAAATGAAAGGAAATAATGCAATTCAGGCGGCCTTATCACTTGGAGCGATCTCTTCCAGACAACCTCACAAACATAGAAAATTAACAACATAAAAGGGCAAGACAGTGCAAAGTAAGAAAAGCTTAATTCAACTTATAAATACATAATTATATTTCAACATTAACATATACACACATATAAAACATATTGATTATTAGGAATTTTAGCCCGATAAACAATCGAACGGCAAAGATTTTAGTTTAAACTCCCACACAGGTCATTTAAAGCAATATCTCAGTTTATCTCTTCGAAGGGGGTTATTTTCTCGAAAGTGGTTATTTTCAAAATATCTTCAGCTAAAACTAAAACACGCTTCAAATGCTTCGTTTCATCGTAAATATGGAGTTTCCTCGCAAACTGAGGTTTTGTATCTCACTCGTAAATGTTACGATGCTAACGCAAAAGCGAAATATGGAATCCATTTGTATTTAGTTCGTTAAATTGTGACCGACGTGTACCGCTGGGAATGGGTTTTTACGTTCACTATCCAAGGTGATTTAGGGGACGCCACTTTGGAAAAGAGACAGAATCTATTGTTTTTTTGACTAATATCATATCATAATAATTATATTAGTTTTAATAATACTTTTATGAGAGCATTTCTTTGTTTAATTGTGATTTTTTTTAAAATAAATTTCTTTCTTTCTTTTCTTTTATTTATAATCGTATTTGTTTGTAATATGAACATAGTTACATGACATACAAGCTTAAATGTTTACTTCATATTGTGTATTATTAAATTGATGATACATAGTTTTGCTTTCTTTAACATTTTTTAGATAATATTTACGTAATGGTATGTTAATAATAAACATTTTTAATAATAAGCAGTGATTTTAAATACTTGCAGAATTGTCAGAAACTTTTTACAAATTAATGATGATAATATGTCAAATACATGCCCCATTTCAGCAACACATATCAGACCATGTCCAGCCCCACACCCAACACATACAATAGTAGCTGTCCCATCACAAAGTAATAATATCTTGCTGAATCAAGATGAAAACCGTACTTTTAGCATTTAGAAGGATAGTACTTGGCTTTGGCCCGTATTATTCTTAAAACCGACTAATGTCGAGCATTATAAAATGGAAAATAATATAATAATAATTTATTCGAATATTGTCCAGCAGTGGACTGCGATAGATAGGTATTCGAATATTAACGATTTCTTCGAATAGTCCTTTTCATAATAATTATACGATGCATACGGAACCAAATGTGAACTGCAGCACTCGGCCTGGCCGGTTCTTTTATTATTTTCACGTTTGCTTTGCTAAAATTTGAAAACAACGCGTTCGCATAAATGGCTTTGCTTTTCCAATTTGTAATTGTTGCAGTTTTGCGCCCGTTTTTATTGTGGTTCTACACCGGTATACAGCAATATTCATTTGCAATTTAGAACCGGTACTCTTTTTACCTTTATTAATAAGTCAAATAAAAATTATTATTCTAGTAAGGTATTTCATATTGTATTTTTTTTTGGTTAATGAATGAGAGAATAAGTGAAAGTTGAAGTGAAGGGCTGGTCACGTATGTCGCAGAACCGATGGCCGTTGGAGCAGACGAGTTCTGAGTAGACCGCGTCTTCCAAGGTAGCGTAGGACGCCCTACGGCCCGGTGGACCGACGACTTGCGGAAGGTCGCTGGTGTGAGCTGGATGAGAAAAGCGGAGGTGCGGGATATCTGACGCAAAATGGGGGAGACCTATGTCCAGCAGTGGACTGCGATAGGTTGAAGAGAGAGAGAGAATGAGAAAATTGTTAATATATACACAGGTCTAGTAGAATTCATACTTGACAATTAAGGCTCTTTCAAGTAGATTAAAAATATAATGTGTGTAAGGAAATGTAAAAAAATAATAATATCCGAAATAAAAATTCTTTAAGCAATAACTAGGTTCACTTACACTAAAAACTGTTTCAAAGGCAATCCCAACAATTAAGTAACGTTTAAGACAATTATTCGCTTTTTTAAAAAAAATATAGTATAGTTACATGCTTTATTTTTCTCTACGTGTGTGTAAAATGTTCAACACAGACGTGTTATACTGTCCAAAGACAATGCAGATATAAAATTAAGCCATTGTAACTGTACTATTTTTAATGCTAAACCTCTTAACAGGCAAAGGTAACCGGATTGTAATGCCAGCTATTTATCGTGCTTCAACAGAATCGTAAGCGTATTAAGCACGGTGCATTCCTCAAGTTTGATCTCCGGCCCAAATTGACTGTTGCTATTGCGTCAGCAGTTATAATAATGACTTTATTACTTCTTTATAATGCTCTAATGGCTTTAATTCTGAATTCCGACCACACTACTTCGACAAATCACATGTTCGACAGCACACTACTTCAAAAAATCACGTCAAGTTCGACAGCATACTACTTCAACAAATCACATGTTTGACAGCACACTTCTTCAAAAAATCACATGTTCGACAGCACACTTCTTCAACAAATCACATGTTCGACAGCACACTTCTTCGACGAACCACTTTGACGACAAAAGTATTTGGTTTCTAAGTAGGTCTAAAGTAGAGGATATAAAGTTTGAAAGAAAATGCATCAGTCTATTATCACATGCCGGTCCGCATTGGGTTAACGTGATGAGTAACATCCCATTTAAGAAGTTTAAACTAATATTGACTTCGGATAGTGGCTAAAACCACATGTACTTGATTTTTTCAAAAAAATATTTTTATTTACAAATGTGTTGAAACACAATAATGGCAAATAGAAGTGTGTTACCGTGGAGATCGATTTATCTACATGGACCCAACAAGTTCTAAACTCTAGTATTTAGTAAATAATATAAAAGCTCCAGTAAATTCTTACGGTATCACTTAACACTCAACTATGGACGACTCATAAATAAGATACCATCGTCCTCTGCCAAAACCTCTGCCAAGTTGCGACATTATGCCGCCAGAGGCGCTATAAATCGAGAACTTTTCAGATTAACGGTTATCGAGTCGTAAACATAAGTATCACTTCTAACATCCTGCTTATAAGTTAAATGTTGTTACGCATTAACTAGGTGGTAGACTCGATACTGAGTCGTCTAGGTAGGTACCACCGCAGTACCATAAATCGTCCCGTGAAATAGAAGTGTTCTGCGCTTCTATGTTTCGGGATGAGGGCACTGTAGCTAGTGAAATTAACGGGTTTATGAGACCTAACATCTGTTGTCTCGGGTGTCGGGCGCAATGCGGCATTGATGGAGAATAATAACTGTTTATCAATTGTTTGTCTCCTTCAATGCCGCTCTGGTCAGGCGTATCACTTACCATCAGGTGAACGTCCTGTTCACTTCGTACCATAAAAAAAACATGAAATCAAGGTTTCTTGAATTAACATAAACTCTTACATTATCGTGTGGGTCAGAATGACGGGTGTTGTTTCAGACATGGTGTTATATACGAATATTCGGTGGCTCAATGGTGTGGACTGTTCCCTTTCGATCTGGTGAGCGCAGGTTCAAACCCCACCACGTACCAATGTCTTTTCGAATTATATATACATTTATCCGACGCTCTTACGAAGAAAGAAATCATCGTGAGGAAACCTGCGTACGCCTACGAAAAGATTCAAAGGTTGTGCGTATCGCTTATTCGCATCGGGCCCACATCTACGACTAAGGCCCGTTAGGGTGTATACCCTTTGCGGGAAGGCTCATCCCTATTGCTCTAAGTTTTACCCCATCCAGCCCTTAAGGCATCTATCGATGTTTACGAGTGGCGCAAACGGAGGCCTCATAAATCCCAAACTTCCCCGATTAACCCGAATGCTGAAATGCAAAACTTGGCACGTCTTTATTTTCGCAACATGCGTCGTTCGCCGGATTTATGCGAACGCTTCGGATTTTACATGACGTCGTTAGCAGTGTTGCCACCTTAGCCCTTTTGTAGCTAGATCTATCACTTTTTAATATAGGTGAACTCTTTGTTTAAAGATTTAGCCCGAAAAGAGCAATCTAGCTTCACTGTCTTGAAATATTACCAAATTATGTTTTCAACATGCTAACATGTACTTTTTTGAAATTTTATCGGTCATGATGACCTTTTTTTAGACGCTTTAAAAAAACGGCTTCATGAGATGATTATTTCTGAATTTTTAGAACAAAAAATCGTTTGACGCTCAATATAGCCCTTTCTAGCTCTTTTTAACTTCTCAAAAAGCCCTTTTTCGAAAACTCAGGTGGCAACACTGGTCGTTAGCGAGAGGGGTCATATGCAGGGCCTGAATTACAGTAATGTACTTGATATCACGACACTTATCAATCCAATTGTATATTGGTATTCCGCTGCAACTTTTAGTTGATTGTATAGTGGATTTAATTGTATTATGGTGTTACTAGTTAAAATTTACCATAAAACAGAACGAAAGAGTACAAATTTTTACTATTGTGACACGATAATGATCCTATCCTATATAATTCCCCCTATTCAAGGGGATTATATAGGATAGGACAGTATACAATTACAGTATATAATTCGCAACTGGCTTTAATTCAAAGAGCGGGTCAATTATAAGTAAAATGCAACTTTTGATAACATAATTAACGAATACCGCACTCGAATCGGCTGCATTGATAACCATTATGTGAAGTGCGTGCGACAATGAAATGGTGGACTATTTTTTAATTAATGGTCCCGAAAAATATTGTTTTAAATATAAAATACGAGTATTTTTATTTATTACATTACATTATTCGGTAACTAAAATATATTACACCCTAAACACTTAAAAATAAACAATTAAAACTAAAAAATATAATATATATAAGGCATCGATGGCTCATTGGTGTGGGTGGATTGCCTTCCGATCTGGAGGGTACAGGTTCAAATCCCGCCACGTACCAATGTGATTTCGAATTTTCGAAATTATATGTACGTTTTTCTGACGCTCTTACAGTGAAGGAAAACATTGTGAGGAAACCGGAGCACGCCTGCGAAGGGATTCAATAGATCTGCGTGAAGTCGGCCTATACACCCTTCACGGGTAGGTTTGACCCCTCGGTGGGGACGTTTAGTGAGCTAATAATGATGAAATAGAATACAATATGTTCAAAACAATGTAAACTATGCGTTGCAGTCGAAAGTTATAAATGAAAGAAGTCATTTTTCGTACTTGGCCATCGTGTTTTTTTCTGCTAGAATTTTCTGCCTGTTTCAGCCTCATATCGCTTTAAACAGGTACAGTCACTGTCGTATTGGTGTTCGTCTCAATTGCTCGTCAGATATTCTGCTCAATCGCACTGTGGACGATAACGCCTGGGGCCATACGGGCGCAAAGACCACGTCACAACGCTCGTCCAGCTTTGTTATCGGCCCCCATTTTGCAACGAATTTCACCAATATTGTTTTTACCCGACTGCCGCAAGAGTGTTATGTTTTTCACTTTGTATGTATGTAAATTTCTATTTTCCGAATGGCGGCTATTGAACGCCATTTTGTAAGTTTGAAAAAAAATATTTTAAACAAACACAGCTCTACCCGCCTGGTACAGTTTAAGTCTAGAAAAGGTCCCAGTATCCAGTCATTTCTTTTCATCTTGTGTTAAAAAATATGTGTCTGTTGGTCTATTTTCTTATAGGTGCGCAAACGAGTAGACGATTTACCCATGGACACCTGTTCAAAATGATTAAGTACCGAACTTACGTTGCCAACCTTAAAAAAGAAAATAAGTCGAAGGGAATGGGGGAGTTTCGGGTAATCTAAGTCAGTCGGCGAAACAACGCGGGCCACGTTAGTGGTTTTACGTCAGTTTTCATTAAGGCCCTGGTATCACTCCGGTTAGAAATTGACTGTCAGCAGCGCAGCGGCGAAATAGCTAAGAAAATATTTTGATTTATTTTAAAATCCTTTCTGTTTATCCACAAATCGAGCATAATCAGATTTTATACTATCATATAAAATATCTTGTCACTTTTATGTATCATATTTAAGTAAGTCTAGTTTACGGAAACGCAATAGCGAACTGCGCGTTTCTTCGACCACAATAAAAAGGTACGTAAAACAATTGACCACGTTCAATCCGAGGCCTTGAACAAAAGAAAGGGTTCTACCTTGTCGAAGCGATAAAAGAAATCTCACCGATCCACACAAAGGGCCCGGATAACTCGATTGAGTTCCAGCACAAAGTCTAAAACTTAGATATCCTCGCAAATTGGGTCGTAACGAGGGAATAATGTTAAATAGGTTGTGACGTCATGTACGATGTATCAACCAAAGACTTTTTTAAAGTGTTTTTCTCTAGCAAAGAACTACGTCAGTGAACGTTTTGTCCACTGCTGGCAATGATATTCTGTATATATAAATGTAGATACGCCACTCGTGCCTCAAGAACGAACCGCTAAAGAGAATACAGTTGTAGGCTCTTTGTTTAGGTAAATGAATTGACATTGACATATTTCGAATGAGCGTACATTTGAAATATGTATGTGTGCTGTCGCTGCATTCGGAACACTGTTTCTATTGTTTTGTGAGCATATCACGAATCTTACTTTTACATTATTGACTGCTGGATAAGGCCGGTTAGTAACTAAATAAAATTACACTCGAAAGGTGAACAATTTGGAGTTGGTTTTATGAAAAAAATAAAAAAGGTACAGTGAATCCTGCTTACTGCCGCTCATTGTGCTGAAATATTCACAACGCAGGACCATCTGGAAGTTGTAACAAAGAAGAGGTAAACTTTCCCCAGGATAAAATTGTTTACATTAAAATTAATAAGAAACGGGGTGTTGAATACTTCAAGAAACATTCAGTGCCGAGTTGAAAGATTTTATCTCGAAGTGGCTTTGTTCAAAGTTTCATACTTTATCTTTAATGTTAGGAGTTCAGCTATTACGCGTATCACTTGGAATTCAAATAAAAAAGTATAATAAACTTTCATCATCATCAGCTCATTAAACCCCACCGAGGGGCACGAGCCTACACGTATAGGGTGATTAGGCCTTAGTCGTCCACGCAGGCCCAGTGCGGATTGGACGACTTCTCACACATCCTTCGAATCTCTTCGCAGGCGTGCATGAAGGTTTCCTCACGATGTTTTCCTTCACCGTAAGAGCGTCGGATAACGTACATATATTTTCGAAAATTCGAAAACACATTGGTACGTGTCGGGATTTGAACCTCAGCATTTATACATATACACATACAAACATATATACATATACATACACACACATACATACATATATAATCTTAAATTAAATATATGGACTCAATGATCTGCCTGCGTCTGTGTTTCCGGCCACATACAAAACTGTGGCATTCAAAAAACGAGTAAATAAGCTTTATCCAGGCAGTGGGAAACCTCAACCGCCTAACTGAAGTTAATAAATCTATACTATATATAACTGAAGAGTTTGTTTGTTTGTTTGAACGCGCTAATCTCAGGAACTACTGGTTCGATTTGAATAATTCTTTCAGTGTTAGATAGCTTATTTATCGAGGAAGGCTATAGGCTATATATCATCACGCTACGAGTAATAGAAGCGGAGCAGTAATGAAAATGTTTCAAAATCGGGGGTATTTTTCATACTTGGAGCTTCCGCTGCGTACGCTGCGTAAACGGTTAAATTACACAAAGTCATGTATGAGAGTATTGTTCTCCTTTAAAGGTCTACAAAAAAAGTCCGCGACATCTATCTTTAAGGTTAGCTCACTATAACATATTTTTTGCTAATAAAAATTCTGAAATTGACCCCGAAACCTTTAAAGTTGGAGGGAGGGGAAATCCTATGTATAGTGATAAATGAAAGCACCGTGTTATCCCGAATTTAATGCGAGCGAAGCCGCGGGCAAAAGCTAGTAATAAATATCCATTGACATTCACACAGTGCCATCTAGCCCCATACTAAGAGCAAGTTTGTAGTTAGGGTACTAAACAACTGATAAACATACTCATATACGTATGTTTTTTTTTTGAAACATACATATTATGTATAGAAAACACCCATATCAATACAAACAGACATGTTCATGCACACAAATGTTTGTACCCTCTAGTTGCAGTAGTCCGGTTGACCGGACTACTGCATCTTTTTAGTTGCAATAGTTCGGTTCAACTGAGCACCGGACTGTTGCTAGGTACTTATTGAGTAGTAACAGTTCGGTTAATGTACTTATTGGTAGTAACAGTTCGGTTAATAATCACATTTTTTATAAAGCATTCGGTATGATATTTGCTCACTGCTTGGGGACGAACCCGGAACCTTGGCAGTAGCCGACGTCTCAACCGTTACACCAAAGGGTCGTCAAAAGTTGTTGCTAAACTGCGTTGTATAATATTGAAGATTTATTTATATATAACTTATAACTTACATCTATCATGGTTAACTTACATCTCGCATTTTGCAAGCCGTAAGCCATCATCACCCAAGTCAGTCCCGTTTTCCTTAACACGTTACTTATTCACGTATTAACTATCGAGGGACTCCGTCCGGGCTTTCAGACCGAATGACTCAAGGGAGAGAATTGGGAAGGGCGCGCTACGATTTGCGAGTTCACTATTTGACACTGCAGTGGACATTGTTACTCGTGAATCTAAAGTTTCAAACATAGCACATCGGATCAGTAGTTGAAGTGTAGTAGGCTGGTCACGTATGTCGTAAGACCGATTGCTTTAGAGCAGACTAGTTCTGGAGTGGAGACCGCGTCTTGGCAAGCGTAGCGTATGACGCCCGGACGATGGACCGATACTGGCGAAACGTCGCTGGTGGGGCTGGGTGAGGGAAGCGGAGACTGATTTGGTGTCGATTGGGAGAGACCTATGTGCAACAGTGGACTGAGATAGGTTGAAGAGAAGAGCCGGATAATCTTATGGATTCTACTACAGAGTTCTACTAGGTGGTGACTCGTACTGAGTGGTCTAGGTAGGTACCACGCGGTGCCAGATATCCCGTGATATAAGAGTGTTTTACACTTTGACTACAGATGTGAGGATCTCTTATACCCAGTAATTTCGCTAGCTCTAGCTAGTGCCCTCATCCCGAAACAGAAGTGCAATACACTCGTATTTCACGGGACGATGTAGAAAGAAAGAAAGAAATCATTATTAACCACACAATTACACAGTTATATATAAATATACAAAGAGAATAGTTACAAATATAAACAAAACAATATCATATATGGCGGTGGTTAAAAGATCGCAATCTCAGCATGCTCAGCGAGCCAAGCCTCTGCAGCGCTACAAGCCCGCTGCAGCGCTGGTATTCTGGTCGGACCTGCTTTACTTACATATAGGTACATAGACACAAAATACATATACCTATACAATCATTTATATCTGGCACTGCTGGTTCTACCTAGACGACTAAGTATACCATCTAGGAAAACGACGATGATCATTATCATTAGCATCATATTTTCTCGATATATATCGAGAAAGACAACAGATGTTACGTTAAAAACAATTTACGATGATTTACCGCTCGGCTAATGTCACAATACTAGTGCGTATGTTCTCATTCACCCTAAGGGTCTTCAGATGCAACGTCAGCGAAAGATTTAGGTAAATTGACGAAGGCGCAGGGGATCCCAGTGTTTATAAGGCTTTGAACCCCCAGAATATGACAGTAAAGTTGGTAAAAATTCGATTCGATTTACCTATACCTCCTATGTCTTTAACTATGTTCATTCCTATGACTTGAGAAATCGTAGAATTCATCGGACCTATGTTTAATGTAAATTAACGATATAGTATATAGTTATCTTTTATAAAATATACAATCGTTACTATTATTGATGGTTTTAATGAACTAGCTATTAAAATGATTTTTTAACAACCAGGTGTGTTACCGCCATTTCTTAAAACAGTGTTACTATAATGATAATTCGCCTGTATATGTACCACAAAAACAAAGTGATATTATAGTAATATCGTTTAAAGTGACGGCGGTAAGCCTCTAAGTAACAAGGTACTCAAATGTATGTAGATCAAAATAAAAAATATACATCAAATTGACGTACAATTAATTTGACAGTTAACTACATAACAGTTGTTTCTTTAATATACCCGTTTGCCGCGTCTTTGCTTAGAGAGCAAATGTAAATTTAATTCAACTATCGAAACTCACACAAAGTGAGAACATCACAATGGTTCCAAACACAAATAGATTCCGAATTCAAACATTCGCTGATTAGATCCGAACAGCAGAGTCACGTCGCGCCAATTAGAAACGGTTCCAAATAATTTGAAATGGAACACTCGATTTTGATGTAGTGGAATCTGTCATGTGCCCTTTGTCTTAATCTATAAATGAATGTGAACCTTACAACAACAAATTGAAAGATCAAAACGCCTTATATCTGGAACGGTGAGCTCATGGGGTAATAGGTGAATACTGAATGTCATTCACGCGGGCGAGCTTCAATTTGGATTCAACGTTTTGGGGAATAGAGTGGCTTTGGCCTGATAGGGCTCGTTTGTAATTACTAAATGCGTTCTACTTGGTCCTTATTAGAACGTGTCGTGTTTCCAAAATAAGCAGCTCGCTTCTAGAAGCATCTATTCACAGTCATTTACATCCATCTCGTTATAATGACCCATTAAGCATTTTTCCGTAGCCATAACTCCATGAATGGTTTGATATTTCTAGCTAAAAGAGAAAATAACACTTGAATATTTATTACATTTAGTCATATTTCTAATTGTTTCGCAAGATTAAAACATATAATTATGTTTTAATGTAAAAAAAATTAAACTAAAAATCCAAAATAGTTTTTTGGATTATTTATTAAACAGTTTAATTATTCGTTATAATTGATATTTTCAA
>PQWD01006341.1:0-26924 GCA_019425675.1 Leucinodes orbonalis
TATTGAAAACAAGTTACCGCAAGAAACCACAATGGTAATTCTATATTAATTGGCCGTCAATAGTTCTTTAAAGCGGCGAAAACATCCAAAAGAACAGCAAAACCGTTTCAAAAATTGCAGGTAATAAATGCAACTGCATTCTTTATATTCTGCCAGTGTATATCGACACGTACGGCTTAAATACCAATAAATCCGTCAGGCACTGTACGGCTACGCTGACAATCGCAGACTATGCAATAAAGTTCCGTTTCTATTCGGGATAAGCCGCAGCTTTTCTCCCATTAGAAATGGTAAAAAACATCTCTTTGTACATATTTGGAGTGCTTATAGTAGTTAAATCGTTTAATATTGCTTGTGTCCGTTTTATTTTTCATGCAACAATTTTAAAAGAAATGTATGTTTTTATTTTTCACTTAACAATTCCAAAAAAAATATGTTTACGTTATTATGTCATAGAATGGTCCAAACAATAATTGAGGTATCAAATAAATGCCAAGGCTCTCACATTTATCTCGTTAACATTTTCTTTAAATCGATAGTTAATTGCTTGTAAAAACACAATTATAACAATTATTGTTATTGAAATCTCTACTCATATTTCAGATTTGAATAAAAAAATAGGACGTTTCAGATTTGTACTGGTTTTAATTATACTTTACAACTCAATTGTTACTTTCTTGGTGTGGTGGAAACACGTTTGTGCTACAATGAGTTTACGTAGATAATGAAGTTTACCGGTTTTGTTTAATATAAGACATATTATAGCGTATTTTTGCCGGTTCATGCAATATTTTTATACGAGAAGACTTGTATTTGTTGGTACAATTGTCGTATTGTACAACAATATAATTGTTTCTAACTCCTCAAACTATACAATATTTAAATGAATAAGTAAATTTACTACTTAAATTATGTATTTATCTGAAGCATACCAATTAGCTTAAATTGTAAGCAATACTTCGATCCCGTTAAAGGGGGAACTACAAATAAGGTTGTGCCAACTACTTAATATCCATTGGATTAGTGCGGAAACAATCAATGATTTTGACCTACTTTACATTTTATTTATGACGTTTTTATTATGACATTTTAATTATGACGACCCATTTGGTGTTGCGGTTGAGAAGTCGGCCGCAACACTAAGGGTTCCGGGTTCGATCCCCGGGCAGTACAAACATTTGTGTGCATGAACATGTTTGTAATGCTCTGGGTGTTTTCTATGTATAATATGTATGTATTTACAAAAAAAAAATGTATACATGTATGTTTATCCGTTATTTAGTACCCATAATACAGGCTTTACGCTTAACTTGGGGCTAGATGGCGCTGTGTGATTGTCAGTAGATATTATTTATGTACCAAAAATGTTGCCTGTAAATGTTCAATGAGCTGGGGTTATAAAATATTCCCTCAAATAATATATGTTTTTTTTCTTTTGCAACTAAGTCTACTGCAAAATAAGTCTTCGAGCAACAACAAACAAGTAGTTTGACAGCTGAAGTGCTTAGTGTGTTAACATTAGGTAAGTCTTTGATATAAAGTAAAATTTATTCAGAAAACAATTATAACATTAATTGTTAAACAAAATTTAAAACAACATTTTTAAATTTATGCAATTGCACTGAATGGAAGCCTACTCAGCGTAGTCAGAACAACCACAGGATGACCTGACGCTGGTATTCCGTAGACACCGTTGATGAGGTAAGAGGAGCCACTAAGCCGCGTTTACTAACACAATGGTCTACAGCTATATAGAGATACAGATACATAAAAAATAATTTATATACGAACATAATATTCATATGTATAGATTATAAAATATATAATAAATAACTTGAAACAATTTTGACGACCTATTTGGTGTTGCGGTTGAGAGCTCGGCGCAACACCAAGGTTCGGGTTCGACCCCGGCAATACAAACATTTGTGTGCATGAACATGTCTGTTTGTAATGGTCTGGGTGTTTCTATGTATAATATGTATGTATTTACAAAAAAAAATGTATATATGTATGTTTATCCGTTGTTTAGTACCCATAATACAGGCTTCACGCTTAACTTGGGGCTAGATGGCGCATGTGTGAATTAATGGATATTATTTATTTATTTATTTAAATACTTATGTATAAATAAGCTACTTAGGTGACCTTTTACAGATAATTCCATACAGAAGGCAGGCAAGGTGAAGTGAGCATCTAGTTGTCATATTCATAAGGTTGCTTTGGTTAATGTATGGAGAAACATGGGCCCTAGAAGGAATTGGGAAACAAAATCGTGCACAGGCATTTTGAATACGCTGTATGAGTTTTTTTGTGTAACTATACATACACTCACCAGTCACAGTATCGGCATAGTTAAGCTTTGATAAAGTTAAGGTTTCACAAAGCCTAATACGGAGTTGAACATCTAAATACCTGCGAGCTTGGTACAGAACTTTAAGTCTATAGAAGCAGTTTTTTACTACCTCTACAACGTGTTTATGGAATCTAAGCCTATCATCCATAAGCACTCCAAGGTTTCGTGCTTCTTGAACCTGCTCAACAATAGTTTCCCCAATTTTTAGATTAGGATGAAAAGCATTTATACCTTCAATCTGTTTCTTTGATCATATCACATCACCTGTTTCCACCATTCATATCACCTGTGAACTATGCATAAAAATTTATTTATCAAAATTCATTATGAATTCGTCATCATCCAGCGCTATTCACACAATTGAGCCAGGGTTTCCCTTAATACTTACGGTAATTTAATGCAAAACCAAGTAGATCCAGAATCAATAAAGTTACGAAATAAAGCGTCAGTTTTATGGAATCTAAAGTAGTAATGAAACTAAGGAAACACAAAAACACGGTGGTGATTTGTAATTCATTTCAGCGTTTCATTGTGACAAGTGCATCATGTGTTTTTGTCATCGGATAGAATGCAACAGTAAAGTGATTAAATTCTTACCGAGGCTTGGATAAGAGCGAGAAACAATAGGCTTAGGAACAGTACGCCGAGGCGTTCGCTCGCTGCGTTGCGATCCATCTGACTAAAAGAGCAAATCAAAAACCGAATGCCAGACACAAAATGGTCTGGTTTGCAGTGCTTGATAACGACACGAAATGGACATGATGATTAAAAACTGAAAAATATTTTGATATTGACAAAAAACTAGCTTTATTCAATTCAAAAATTCTTTAGAATATACGCTGCTTCTTAGCAAAAAGCCTCCAAAATTTTAGCTCCTGATAAACATCTGAGTTCTGACCAACTAAAACGTATGCGCAGCAATTAAACGGTCAAGTATCAAAGTAAGAATCAATCCCTAAAAGTGAGAATTAAAACTTTAAGAATTTTCCGGTGCCGTGAAAATTTGGGTAAGACGGCGATATTCCAGAAGTAGTATGTGTGACTGTGGCGTCCCTGAGACAATGGACCACCTCTGTAACCCGGATGAAAGGGCGATCAAAGTGGCCTAATAGATCTGCTGCTTAGGTATTTAAAAAGTGCTAAGGTCGCTCGTACTGCCCCATTCGTGTTTTCAGTTGGTATACCTTTTTTGTACAAGAATAAAAGAAATATTTACAATTATAAACAAACGATTACAATTACAAAAGATTATTTTTGGCGAATAAACATCCTTCTTTCTTAATTTCATGGAATGAGGTTATTCTTGTAACTAATATACTAAAAAGGATAACTGTTAAGATATAAAGCAACTTAGCATAGAACATCTTTTGGCACGTTCGAGCTCGCCAATTGTCGAATTGGTGTTTGTGTACATAAATCCATTCAAATGGCCTTATATTTTGTGTTTCACTAGGGAAGAAGCAATATGAAATACAAATGTTTTTTATCGTTTACAAATGTCTGCACATCTATAATATAGTAGTTACAACAATGGTTATATGAAAACCACAAAAAGAAATCAATAAGAAATGTTAAAACTGTCACATGGCTTCAACAGTTGCAGTAAAATATTGGTTAAGTGTATTGTTTCTCACCTTCTTATCCTATTCCTATCAGCAATGTCGTGATGAGGCCTCTAAAAATGACCTCCATTTAGATAATCTTAAGCTTAACATACACCCGATTAACCAGATCATCTATTAACCAAAGTCGTAGCAATAATTCCATAGAGTCAGCATTTAAAACAAAATTCTATTTATACATCAGTAGACTGCGAAAGTTAAAGAGAAATAGAGAGACATTAAAAAAATGCTAATACTTTGTTGAAGTTTTAGTCATCATAAAAATATTTTAAACCAAACCTAAATATTTGGTTTAAATACAACTGTTCTTATAAGTAATATAATCTTCCACAAAAAAATCTAAACAATTTTTCCTCAACCGAATCTGAAACAAGGAACCGTGATTCCAAGCCTTTATATTCGATGATTCGATAGCCGATTGGGTATTAGTGTCAGCCCACCACAGCGACCGTGATCAACCCGAGGGTCGGGTAAACATTGCCCAAGCATTTTTATGAACTTAAAAAATCGAAGCTAATAGAAGCTTAATGATGTTTTAATACTTATGGCACCCTTTACACAATGGACTAATTAGACTTGTGTCAGTATACATTGACATTGTAATACGAAAAATTTATTTAAATAGGAGGGAGCAGAAAAAAATCATTGTACCTTCACGTACAACTGTTATGCTACTGAGGTACTTTACCGAACGTCTCAAAGTTGTTTCCTGCTGCCTAAGGCAAGGCAATACTACACTGATCAAGAAATCAGTCATTCATTCCACCATTGAGTGTTTTGATTTCGATTCCAAGCTGTATCAATTATATATTCAAACAGCCGCTTTCAGTATTTTTAACCTTGAGATGAGATACCAGACCGTATCTGCTGACACAGCAGATACGGTTAATTTTGTTATAATGAGACCAGATGAAGTTTTATCTCGTTTCGTAACGCAATTAAAATATCGGTTACCTCGGTTATCTTTTTTTAGGAAAATGCCAGTCAATCAAACTACGCAGAATATTTCAACAATCTAGTTTACAATAACTGAAATTTGACGAGGGTACAGATAGGCAACGTTACCTCATTACAAATATTTATTTATCCGTTTAACTTGTTGGATAGGGAAAACGGTAAAAGGTAAGATCGGTTTCGTTATTTAATAAATGTAATTGAAGTAACAAAGTTAGTTAACGAGTAATTTCATTTGAACCCCTTCATTAATATCGAGGAAGGTTACAGGGATCTGGGAGGTTACAAGTCACGACTTTGATCGAACACTGTTTGTTCGCTTGTTAACCGGATCGTTAAAAGCAGAAATTTGAACGATAAATTTGTGTACTTTTTTAATTCATTGTAATACAGTTCATTATAAGATAAGTTATTACACAACCAAGCTCAAGGAAAAGACTTAACGTGATTACTAAAGGACATACATTTTCTTTTAAGGTATACAATCATGTTACTAGAGGGAGGCCTTATGGAATGATGTCTGAGTAGGTGCCTTCCTACTCAGCTCCACAAGCTGCGCCGATGACATGGGGCTGCTCAGCCCTAAGGTGGGGGGCCTAAGAAACATGTTACAACTATGTGAATTATATTCAGTTAACATGAACTTAAATACAAAGTTAGTCAAACAATTGGTATTTGAGGCCGCTGGTAAATGTACAGGAAATACTAATATTAGCCTAAATGGCTTGGGCGTGAACCGTGTAAATAACTCTCAATATCTTGAAAATGTCATTACTAGTGACCTCAAAGACGTAGCTGACATTAAAAGGGAGCGTAGGGCTCTGGCGGTGAGAAAGAACATGTTAGCTCGCAGGTTTTACCGGTGTACAGAAGAGGTTAAAGTTACTCTATTCAAAGCATATTGCCAGAGTATGTACACGGGTAATCTGTAGATCAAACACACAAAGAGATCGCTAGAGACCTCACGAGTCTAGTATAACAATGTCTTCAGGATGATGTAAGGATTTCCCCGCTTTTGTAGTGCATATTTGTAAAGTACAAAATAGATGGCTTCGATGATATTATACGTAAGAAGACAGCCTCACTGATATAGCAGATTAAGAGTCATCTCCAATAGTATCCTAATGACATTGGCAGACTGACTGACGTCGCCGAAGTGGCAGCGCTTTGTGAGAAGGGTACTCTCATAAATGTATTTAAAAATTAATTAAAATGTACTGAGAATAATATTAAGTCACTCTACTAACCCATATAGATGTAATAAGTTGTCCGAAATAAACGTTTATTATTTATTAATAACCGTTATCTTATTCATATAGTTATATTATGCTATCCCAAGGAATTTAATAAAATAGTTAATATTATTAATATCACTTTCACTCACCTTAATTGGTGACTAATGGATGGGAATTCGACTATTGCAAGTCCAGGTTATAATACCCGTGTCAATTAAGGTAAGTGGGGTGACCAGGGCTTTATGGGGTCCAACAAAAACCAGACGAAGGAGACAACCATACGCTTTCCCACAGTTACGACGGTGGGACAAACAGCATCTGCTGGCCATAATCTGCCAGACGGAGACTCAATGCGCCGATGCGGGTAGCTCGCATGAAGCTAACTTAGCTTTTTGCGAGCTACCCGCTGCCTGCGGGTGGGTCATTCTTAATTCATGGAACTATTTTCATATAAGAGATCATCAGCAGCTTATTAAACGTCCGCACTGAGGAGCACGCCCCTTCCCGTATAGGAGTTTATAGGCTATTGTCGTCACGGCGGCCCAGTGCTGATTGGCCGACTTCACATACAACCTTTGAATCAGGCTTGCGCAGGTTTCCTCACGATATTTTCCTTCACCCCAAAAAGCGTTAGCTAGCGTTCATACTTTTAATTCCGAAAATTCAAAAAGACATTGGTACATTCGTACGACAGTTCACAATAATAAGCCACCGTGTTTAGACGTAACACGAAACGATCACCAATAATAAAAAACGTATGGGCGTATTTTTATTGAGTTTTTATTTCAAACATGTCTCTAATCTATAGTGGTTGAATTAAAACACCTAGATAAAATCTAATACTTCGACTATAAAACTGCGCAAAATTATTTAAAACTCAGCTCAAAATAAAAATAACTCTATATAATTGTTTAGTAAAATGTTCCAATGGATACTACTAAAAGATAATAAAGCAAACGCGTATAAAACTGTTTTATGTAATAACCAGCTTCCCATGGGAACTTTTAAACGACGAAAAACTTTTCAACTTTTAATTAAACAAGATTATTGGAGAGCTGGCATGTTATCTTGTTTAATTATTTCTGATTCATCAACTCACCCTTTTAGGTATTAATGTGGACTACTTTCAACCAAATGCTTTGCCGATCGATTGCTGTATTTATTATTCATCTATAATAGACAAACCTTTATTTTAGTGATTTCATAATACCAAGGCTTCGTAACAAAGGCAATTGATAACGTAATGGCATACAAGTACTTACATCGGTTTAAGTGGCGCTATATTGTTTAGGAAAATGCCAGTCAATCAATGGAGTCTTTGTCCATCACCCCATCATATTTATCAGGAATGGCTCTCAGAATTTATTATTTTATTGATTTATTGGGCACATCAACAATGCATTCACAAATATTCGCAAAATATATATAAATGATGAGTAATTTAGTGTTAACATCAATTACAGATATGCACAGTTCGTTCAATTAACTCTTAGTTTTTATTACAATAACAACTTAACTAAAAAGTAATAATCAATCGATACATCTATTTTGACTACATCATTCAAAACTTTATTTTTAACGCACCCTCATTATAATCAAAGTAAAGTAGAGCAACCTATTTTTTATAATTATAAGTGTTAATCTACTGATAGGTGCATAAGACAAATGTGTCTGTGACGATAATTTTTAATGGTGTTAGGACTCCCACATACTCTGCAAGTCCATCTACTCGTGCTTCTGTGTGTACAAGATGCACTACGAAACTACGGGAGACCCACAAAAATCCTGAACGCGAAGGATATTGACGACCCATTAGTACATGAAGGGTGCGTTACCAATATCAAAGTAAAGTAGTACAACCCATTTATAATAATTATAAGTAGCTGTTATTCTACTTATAGGTTGCATGATTACCCAAATTTGTTCTGTGAGGATAAGTTTTAATGGTGTTAGGACTCCCACACAATCTGTGTGTACAAGATGCACTGCGGAACTACGGGAGACCCAAAACATCCTGAACACCAAGGATATTGACGACCCCTTAGTGCATGTGAACCACAGGCTGCTTGTGTAAAAGTCTAAAAAAATATTTTAATAGCATTATTTTCACTTTTTTGGAGCAGCGCGCGAATTTGCGGACATATTCGCCCTCACCATCACCGCCCTTCGCCCCTTTTCTTAATCCTCTTCTTTTCTTAGGTTTTAATCAAGAAAATCAGAAAGTTAAACTAAACAACTCTGCTTACCACTTAACAAAAGTGGTCGCACAGAAATTGGGCTTTTACTTCCCGGACAGTAAACCACTATACTGCAAGCCATTACTCGCCGTACAGTACGACAACATATTTTTAAGGGCTTTGACAGAAGGCACCTGGCAGCACCATGTCATCGGCGTAGATCAAGTTACTAATGCTAACTTCGTCAATTATGCAACAAACCGGTAAGCGAGGTCCTCTATCAGGTCGTTTAAAAAGGTTAAACAGCTTACGAGAGATTATACCTCGCTGTTTTACACCACACTCCAACCCATATGTATGGTGTAATTAATTTGGTAAGAGTACCATTACTCAAAAACAGATCATAATTCCTCTGGTAAAGTATGTCATTACGCCCTTAACAAATCAAAGATAGATCAGATTATTTAACTTAGATGAAACACGCATAGACCGGTATTTGCCTATCCACATAATAGTGCACCTTGTGCTTAAAACTGAATATAGCACTATCTGTGGCAAGAACCGGTCAAAACCCAAATTGTGCATCGTGAAATTGTATTTTTTTTTAACTATAACTGATTTTTTATTCAGGTTATTATAAATTAATTTAATTTACAATATAAAAACACAGTAACACTAATAACAAACTAAAAACTTTAATTAATAAATTGTACTCCAAAAGCATATCAAAAACTTTAGCAGTAGATGTTGCCAAGGATAATAGGGTCTAAAATTATTTTGATTTACTATATCGCCTGTTCTTATTTTAACCACTGTCACGATTCTTTTTAGTTTTTTATACATTCAGTTGGCAAATACACAAGGAGTACAACATAGCCCTGGGCAAGTGCACGTTCGCCAACCACAAATGCTCGACAGTTAGGCGGTCATGTCCCGGTGACTTTCTACGTTTCATGACTTGAAGAATTTCTCTCACTCCTTTCCTAGAAATTCATGTCATATGTTCGGTTACATGACTAGCTTCAGCATCATCCAACCGCCGCCTGCTCACCCGCTTTAAAGTTGGCTTAATGTTAAATTGGTCCTAAGCAAGTTAGCTACGTATTTAAAATCTGAGACAGCCGATATAGTTATAGAAAGACTAGATTGGAATTCAGTCTTATGTATTTAAAAACTGAATTTATAAACTTGCATTGATTAATTTTAATTTGTTGTGATGAAACTCCTTTTTATGTTACTCAATCGAAATACTATCGGTGTTGACCAGTTCCTGTTCATCAAACATTGGGTTTATTTTGAACCATTGAAGATAATTGCTGACTAGATATTTTCCGTACCGACCCTGCAATTCCAATCACATTACTTATAAACGGATTACACTGAAAAGTCTTGAAAACTAGAGGATATTTTCTAAAATCGGCACAACCAATTTATTTTATCTAAACATTCCCAGTACGTTAACTGTTTTGTTATTTTTTAAATATATTTTTCTATTAGTACGATTATATATTGGATATACGAATAAAACTAATAATTTATTTTTATTGCTTAATTAAAGTATCTGTATTTAGTTACCAAAATAGAAGGAGATACAAAATCACGGGCCACTATTGTTGGTTAACCTAATCGTAAACCATTTAACGAATAAAATATAATTTTACCACAACATTTTTACAACAACAAAGCTAAACTAAAAGCAACAGTTATGGCGGGAGAAATTTGTCTGATTGAAATATCAGTTTATAGATAACAATAGTGATCATACACACGGTATGCTTCAGATAACGAAACTATTAACAATTATGTAATATTTCATTCCAATATTACAACATTAGAAGTGAGTGTGTCCTTGGTCTATTTTTCTAAAGTCTTATTCTAAGAACCATTGCTAGAACTCAATAGCGTGTACCGTATCAAAAAGCGGTCACAGTAAAACTGACCCTTTGTGAAAGTTATAATCAACTGATGTCCCCGATTCGGACCCAAAAGGGGTTATCGTTACAAGTTGTCTAACAGATGAACCATAACAGGCGCACAACATTTGTGTGTATAATCCACAAAAGCGTGTTCAGATATGTATATGTAGAGTAAGATAAAGTGTGTCACTCTGGGGATCTGTTCCACGTTGTGGCGTCGACTTGCGGGTTTTAATAAAATCCTAACATAATCTATGGCTCTGTTGACACTTGACAGATGCACGCCAAATGTCTTATAGTTTGTAGTTTTCCATAAAAAACTGGCCGAATGTCGACACACTTGTTGTAAGAGCGACTCCGTCTGCTTTTTTCATACGTCTATGGTCATACCCAATTGATTATTTATTGCAAATTGACTATTAATAACTTATTACTAGATATTATCAATATTGGTAATATCAGTAATAGGGAAGCAATAGTCAAAACACTCAATAGGGAGCAATACATAATGATTAGGAAATATAATACAAATAGTCTCATGAATATAAGACTAATTATCGGAATAATGTAGCTTGTGTATATTGATGTTACATGAAGCTTACCAGCCATAAATATAATACTGTATTCGGGACTACTGTACCCATCCAGCGCATAATAAATTGTTACACGTGGACCCTTCGCGTGGTTACGCTACAGGGTATCGGACATTAATATATCGACAGTGGAGTGGGGCATTATTCTGTTTTACACAACCAAACTATACGACACTGAGCCCCCCACCGCACTGTTGAGCAATCCGTTCAGATACGCTGAAACATATCGCCCTCCAGGGATCTCGCTTGATTGGACACTACGTACTAAATCTCCGTGAACAAACCAATCTTAACTTTTGTTAATTTTCGCGAAAAATGGCACCGATATTGAAAAGTGAATATAACGAAGCCTTGAGCTGCGTCGGCAGCTATTTTATGGTTCTATATTTTATGAATAGTGCCCAATAAAAGTATACTGTCGTAACGAGATGACTTTTTTAATAGTTCGAAATCTTAGGACCCTTCGCCTGGTCTTCACATTAATAATTCTCTTAAACTTTATTTTAGTTTCATTGTTAAATATAATAGTGAATGTTTCCAAGAGTATTTATATTTTATTAGCTCGAACTTTTGCAATTTAATTGGAAAACTTTGTAAAATGTAAGCTGAAAACTTAATTTATTATGATTTCACAGTAAATTTAGTACATAAGTCGTGGACACCTTGTGGGCCCCCATTGAATTATTACTGGGTTTAAAACTTCTTTTGAGAATAAAATGTTGGATCAATAAATTTAGTTTTAAATTCTATAGGGTTTAGTTTCAATTAGTAGGTATTTTGGTCACCCATCCAATATCTAATAAATTCGACAGTTTCTTGACTTATCATCAATAATGAAGACAGGTGCCATTAAATATACCATGACCTTTTAAATATCTTAATTTGGTTCTATCATATACATTTAGATTTTTAAAAACACACCGTAAGATACGAGAATAATTATTAAATGGTATTTTTCTTGTAGTAAATAGTCTTTAAAACAAAAAAAAAACATCCAGTTACTACTTCCTTTAAACAGGTCGACTGCAAATTTGGCAATAAATTCATCGCAGTCGAGCCATTCTTATTTTATATACGATATAAACGTAAGCGTTTTATTCTCACTAAAATCCCTAGGAGTTATAAACAAATTCATTTTCACAATAAACGAATAAGGGTTATATTTGCTAGTAACCCGGCCGAGCTCTGCGGAATACCAACATTGGTCCTTGAACGAACAACTTCTGTTCATAATGATTGATGTTGGTTTAATAATATTATTTATTTTTGTTAGCGGTGAAACGCTTGGAATCTTTTGGAAAAGCAATTGAAGCCTTTTTTGATGGGGATGGTCTTTTCAAATACAATACATATTAATACATGTGTAATGATTTGAAAACAGTAAAGTGGTTGCCCTAGGCTCGGAGAACACATACCTGTTTTGAAAAATCCATACTAATATTATAAATGTGAAAGTATCTCTCTGTCTGTCTGTCTGTTTGTTACGCTTTCACGCCTAAACGGCTGAACGGATTTTATTGAAACTTGGTATGTTGATAGTAGGTAACCTAGAATAGGTTTTAGGCTACTTTTTGTCCCGTTTTCACGCCCACTCCCCTCGAATGGGGGTTGGAAGTTTGTATGGAACATTCCGCAAATTTTTGTAGTACGACGCTGAAATTTGGTATGCGGACTATTTGTCAGAAACAAAAAATTATGGCATATTTTTTTTTCAAAAACTCCACCCCCAAACCCTTCAAATAGGGGAGGAAGTATCCAATTTTAGATATCCAATTTTCCTCAGTTTTTAAGGTAGATTTTATTGAAACTTGGTATGTTGATAGAAGGTAACCTAGAATAGGTTTTAGGCTACTTTTCGTCCGTTTTTCACCCCCACTTCCTAAAATGGGGGTTGGAAGTTTGTAGAAACATTCCGCAATTTGTGTAGTAGACGCTGATCCGTTTTTGGAAATAGACTCCAAAACTTTTAACTTTGGCGGGGGATTCCTATGTATAGTATTATATATGTTTATAATTTTTCTTTATAAGTTTAACAGTTTACAAGGTAGAAAGCTAAAATAAGTATGATGGCTATTTGTCATGAACAATAAATTTGCATATTGAAGTTTTTGCAAACGGCCCTTAAAGCCTTAAATTAAAAAAAGAAGCAGTGTTTGCAGTGTTGAAATTATTCTGTTTTGTTACCAAGTGATGGCTCCACTTTCCTGGTAACGAAAACAGAATAATTTTGTCATCCCGAATTTAACGCGGGCGAAGCCGCGGGCAAAAGCTAGTATTTCATATAATTAGTATTTATGTCATGTATTTGTGTGAGAATTAAGTTACTGGCATAGTTGCCTGGATTGGACGTTTAATTGGCAGTGGGCCGGTTACGGAACAGAATAGTTTTGAGTGGTGGTTGGTCTTCCATGCATGGGTCCTTCCATGCATGGGTCCTTCCTGGTGCATGAACATGTCTGTTTGTAATGGTCTGGGTGTTCTTTGTATAATGTATGTATTTAAAAAAATTATGTATGTATGATTATCTGTTGTTTAATACCATAATACAGCTTAACGCTTAACTTGGGGCTAGATGGCGCTGTGTGAATGTCAGTAGATATTTATTTATTTATTAAAAAACGAAACTGAAAAAGGCCAGTTGACTGCATCACACATACGCCTCGACCTTTGCATTGGTCATATAAATGCGGGAATGGCGAACAATGTCGTAACTAGCTCGTGCTTCTTCATTTCAGGTGGAAATACGACGTCCCTGGCCCGCCATTTGTAAACTAGGAACACTTTTTTGTTGCTTGCTAACGGAATTCATTCAAATTTTTGAATTTTTAAACAGTAGTTATTATGTGGCAGAAGTGATTTGTCATTTCAGAGCAATTGCACATGAATGTTTTTCAAGTACCTGAAAACAAATGAATGAACTAATGAAATAATAACTAAAGAGATGAACACAAAAATAGTTTTATTTAATTCTATTCAATTTATAGTCTTACTTATCATTCAGGTTAGAACGGTTAATACCACCAAAGTATTCGCTGCAATTAATAGCGACTGGCTTCCCCATAAAGCGGGTATGACAGGATTAGATTGGAATTATATTGTAGTCTTGACTGAAACCACTAGGTAGGTAATGAAATTTATGGATGTTAACGCGATTCTGTTTATATAATGTCTGACGTGCTTTCTCAAGCACGGACTCAGTTCTATTTTTGTAAAAAAAGGTTGATCTAATTGCAAAGCTAACAGCGATCGTCATCTGTATCGGGCGGTCGTAAGGAGTACACTAAAAGCATTCAATTCCACATTATTTCTTTGCAGTAATTTATAAAATGAAGAATGAAAACATACATGACACAGTAACAAACCACGTAACCTACATCGAACAGTTCGTCCAGGAATACACATCAATAAGTAAAAGGTTACAAAACATTCGCCTCCTTAAATAATTCGTGATTGAATTCATTGTGAACTCCGTGTGCAGAAAGTGCGCCCCAGGGACAGTTAACTTTTATTGCTTGGGCTCAACACGTGGCTGCTTTGATCCTCTTGTATATCACATGGCAGTAAAACAAACAAACTTTAAACGTTAAAAATGCATACAAAACTTCTACTGGGATTGTTTTATGGCACAGCATGGGCTTATGGCGATTATTGTGGATTCTAAGTAAAAAAAAAGGATTGAAAGCCATCAATCAGGTATGCTAGAAGTTTCCTTAATTATCTAAAGGGTTAAACGATCAGGCTCTTTCTTTTATATTCAAATTTGTTAGCTTTATTTGACATTCATTTGTGTTCTGTAAGGACCTAAACTGAATACTTTTTATTCATTTTCATTTCAGTTTATTCTTTATTTTTAAATTCTATAAAGTATTTTCATTAGTTTTTACATTATGAAACAAAGAAATTAAAAAGTGTTTAGTTTTATTCAAAAAGATATGGTTCTCGCGTGTCACAAACAGGTTTATTTAAAAAAAATCGCTAACCTCCGTTTGACCTATAACTATAGAATTATGCAAGTTACACCGTAATATCCTAGTAGCGCACGCACAAAATCCGAAAACTATAAAAAGGACATGCAGGCTCATTCCGTATAATGTGTCTAACGATTCGAGCATTTAAAGCAACCAATAACTAAAAAAACTGTACGTTGATTTCGTTAGCTTAATGTCATGACTTGATTACAGCACAATTTGTATTAATATATAGGTGTACGAATCAGTCTTGGTGTCCCCTTTTTAGTTAAATTTAGTAATAATACAGAAAAAACGTAACTGTTCTTAATATTACAAAGTTCACGTTCTTGAAAGTGCTATATCCGGGCTTTATTAGCAGACATCTTAACAAATACATCAGATCCATTGGCCTATGAAAATATGACGTCATCATGCAATATGCTCTTAAGCAACACAGCCTAAGCATAATGTATTAGTGTACGCCACGCTAAGTATATGAGCCACTAACATATGGTGAAGTGTGTGGTGCGGCTAACATCGTTTTGACAAATTGACTGCGCGGTCTCACTCTTGGGAGACTTAGTGTGGTGAGGTTTTGTTATAAATAGCGAGTAATATATTGACGTCAGCTGGATAGTGCATCTTATGATATAACAGATGCAGGCGCAAATTAGTTATTTTCTGTTCAATAAATGTCTTTGCAAAAAAAAGTCTTTGATAGCATGATCTCCTGAAGTTTCTAATTATGAGCAAAGCAAAGTACTGGAATATCTATGCCTCTAGGTTCATTTGGAGTAACCACCATTTTCGGCATTTTGACTTTTCAATGCTCAGTTTTTTCTAGTTTATTGATCTGTTTAATAAAATCTGAAAATTAAAGAAAAAAGTCGTTTTGGATTTAGTTTTCCGGAGATATTTTAGATTTTTGTGGCGTAACAACAACAAAATATGAGGATAATAAACTTGAAAGTGGTAAATGACATCCATTGAGACGTTGTATCATACAAATTTATCTAAGCCTTATGTCTAAGACCAAAAGAAAATAGTCGTGGGGCGTAAAGAGACATCACTGAAATAGATAAATGAGTTAAAAGGTTTACTACCTTTACCAACAAAGCTACTGCATAATTAGCATTTACTTGCTTTGAATTCCTTAATTTTAATCTATATTTATCGTTTTATTGTGTTAATAGGACTTTAATTAATCAAAGAAGTTTTTTTAATTTTAAGAAAAATTTAATAGGCACAGCACAGGGGCGCATAAATAAAATATCTGGCGCATAACAGAGGACTACTCGTATGGTAATCAGTTGAGTTAGATATGAATAATAATCTAATTGATGAGTGCATGTTAAAGTACAATATATTAATTAATTAACCAGTTTGGTCGTCAAATATCAGCAAATTAAAACCACATTGTTTTTCAGCAGCTCAATTAGATTATTTAGATTGTCCCCAAGTAAAAAGATACTAAATTTACAACATCTGTTTCGGTTCTGTGGTTCACATATAAATTATCCAAGTAAGTTTAGGTTGTAACGTCCTGGATGTAGTACGAAGGACCGTAAGAGGTAGCTGCAGTAATTGCAGTGCAACCAACTGCGACATCAGTAATTGCTCGGTGGGACAGCGACAGTGCCTGATGAATGGCGCCCGTGGAAAACGCTCCGCGGAAAAAATCTCCAGACATCTCGGTAAATTAAAATGCGACTGATCTTGTTATCGCGCTGCTCGTTTGTTTCTTGAGTGTAAATCGTACGTAGCTAGTTTGAGAATCCGTTATTATCTATATTAATATAAATGTATATCAAAAATGGAGTGTAAGTACTACGAGTAACAAAGTAACTTGCTACTTCAAACAAAAATGTTTATTAATAACCTAGTAATATAAACATAATATGGAAGAGTGGAACCTCCTAACACAGGCTTCTCTTGCTTAAATGGAGTTTCTAAAAAACTAGAAAAGGCAAAACATTGTTAATGAAAATAAATTATTTTACTTATGAACTACTACTACGACTAACAAACAACTGAACATTAACATTTTTTTTTGTATTCGTCATTTTCATGAAAAGGTACATACACTGATATAATTATAAAAACTGTTACAATTTTTATTTATTTCTAAAATTATGTCAAATAATCTATCGAGTACAATATTAAAACAGCGTTTGTGTGCATACTACTTGATATAAGTAGAACATTTTCTTATGCAAGATTATTAGCAAATTATAGGAATACAATAACAAATTATGTGAGAAGTGAGAAAAATTAAGATACCAGCTTGGCAGCTCGCAACTTCAGTAGCTCACTGAAATAAGTTAGCGATCAATCAAACAGCCCACCTGGTGGTATGTAACATCTGTAGTTTTATCTCGAAAAACTTATATATCCTCGTACCTTCTACCGTTTACAGTCAGGTGAGCTTTTAGTATGGCACGATTTATTTGATCATCACGGCATTCATGAATCAAGCCCACGCCAGCCCACGCCTTTGCTCCAAATCAATGTCAGAATGAATTGAATGTTCGCAAAAGCACAGACCGCTTCATGGAAGCTTCCACGCGGTGGAATTCTGTCTGCACCTTTGATACAAGGACCCCGTTGTCGACAATAGCCAATGCGTTTCTGAAATCAGGAACGTGGACATTCGATACGAAGGTATTCAGTATCGAATGCCAATCTAGGACTCTATGGATGAAACCCCTTCGACCGTGATAGTTACCACACCAATTTTACTTCACAAGATTCAATCACGGGAACAATATTTTATAGTCTTTTCGCAAATAAGGCCGACTATACTCGATCATGACTTCATTATTCGTACTTTTATAAGAAAAGGCAATGGTTGACAACGTATTTCTGTGACATTAGCGTGCTTCGAAACTTAGCGGCGATGTAAATTAGCATCAGGTGTCTTCACCCTTTGAGTAAGTGACAGTAACGCCTTGCGATGTAGCTATTCTCTTCAACTTCTTAAATCTGCTGGATAGAATGAGGTCGCCCCCCTTCTGCCTTTCACTAGTCGTCGGTCAATTGGGACCGAGATTGTCTTACACAACGCTCGTCAAGATGCGGTAGCAGTACTTGTATGCCGATGGCCTATGCCCGCGAAGCTTGTTTCAATCGTATTATTCTTTAAAAAACTTGTTCCCAAATGCTTGCTCCCAAAAATTTGCTTATAAAATATGATTTATAACAGATAGGTATTATAATGGTACTTAGACATACCGAAGACCGCTAAGTCAAAAAGTAGGCATCCTTCAAAAAAAGAGGGTACACACATTTAAAGGGCCGGCAACGCATTTCTGGGACCTGAGGTCTCACAAATGTTTATGGGCGGCGGTGTCACTTACCATCAGGTGAACCGTATGATCGTTTGCCTCCTGTTCAAAAAAAAAGCCCATAAATTCGCACTGGGCCCTTCTTGTGACTACATTCTAATCTCTCTATGGCTATAATGCGTTAAAACACCTATTCCCTGCCACTGAATCATCATCCACATGAGTTTATGATGCTCCTCTCTTCGCTGGTCTAATGCGTGCTGGTAGAACGCTAAAGGATCGCTTGTTGTTTGATAGGGTTGGCGTTTAACATTCCTTCAATACAACGAAACATCTTAATCTTATTTTTACGTATACATCTCCCACATCAACCGTCAATTACAATTATTCGTATTTCAATTAAAATTTCAAATTAACGGCGATTCCAAACTTTATTTGGTTTACTACTTAATTTGAATCCTAGTTTCCACATTCAATATTAAATCCTAACCTAACAAGAAATTAATTACTGTGCGGGTTTTCCACTGTTCTCGATTTATGGAATAGCTGAATTCATAGCTTTGTTATAGTAATATACTTACACAGATTAACCGCGATGCTCCGGAGGTTTTGGAATCTTTACTGTAAGCTCAAAATGTTTATGAATTTACCACAAATTATACTTGTTAAATGATAACGGATAATCCTGAATGAAATGACATTATTAGGGTAATAATAGAGTAGCTGATATTTTAGATAAAAATTATAAAAAGTTCATAGACTTCGATAAATAAGGTCCCCTAAAAAGACACAGGCCTTCTAACATGCCATAGTTACTGGCAATGGGCCACGAGGCCCACCACGAGGGATCACTGTGGTTAAGTAGTTGTTAGAAACTACTACCATAAGACAATAGACCGTACCAATAGCTTAACATGCTTCCATAAGCATTGATCTTAGCCTCAAAGTCAGCAAGTTACACAAATCTTTATTTACATAAGCACCTAATAAGATTTTTTTAGACCTATTAAGGTCTTTTATATTGAAGCAACTATTTGACGAATAAGCTTACTATGATAAATAAAAATGGAATATATACACTTATTAGTACAAGCAGTAGTGTGCATTCCATATATGCACATAAGCAGTGTATACCCTGTGTATCGTGATCATATAAGATCTCTCTTATTTACCCTATGTACATCTTTAAACCATAGACAATCTGCAGTCAGCAACAGAACAAATTTTTTGAGCAAGGGAAATCATATTACGGTTTTTAGGCAAATCGTATCTTTCACTTTGCATACCGTGCTTATAATCTTTGGGCACGGCACTAAGCACAAGCTACACTTAGAACTTGACTCCAAAGCTTACTTATAAGGACTCGGTTACACTATAAGATAGTACAAGCCACCTTACTACCGAATAGATAAGGGCGAAGGGCTTTTATCTCGTCACAATTGAAGTCAAGATCTCTTTGCACCGATTTCGGAACACACGTACACTGTGTTATCGCAATACCGTACAACTTTCCCTGTAATAAATAATGATTTATTTCTATCACGCAAATAATCACGTGGAACAAAGTATTGTTTGTAAGATGGTATGCTGAGCATGTAAACATAGGTACATATTAAACATGTTTTCAGTTAGAAACTTCGAATGCCACGTTTAATCGTGTTTAATTGGGTAAACGAAAATATAGTTCAGCTGCATCATCCTTTCTTCAAAAATACGGACAAATTCTCAAACATATAAAATGTATCTATAATTTATTTGGTTTCATCATCGCCAGTTTAACTAAATATTTTCACAAATTTAATCATTTCGTTCACTAGCTTCGAATTCGTCTGAGCTATTATGAATTTTAACGGTTATAAACCTAGCTACACGTGTGGCTTCTTCTAAACAAATTCTTTTCTATTATAAACAGAATACATTGAATAATGTTCCCGAATACTCAGCCATTAAGTATTTTCACGGGAAAAAAAGAAGGCGAGCCAGTGTTTATTAGAAAATACCTTTCCATTCCACGTCTCACGTAAGGAATTTTACTCGTTGGCGGAAATTTACCCTTACGCACCTGCTTCTTTTATACGCGCCTCCTTCGTTTTCCCATCGCGTAGTTTCCCATTTCCTATGAAAAGCTCATCGATCCGATTCCGATCAAATTAACGTTATTTAAATTAAAGAAGGGATGCCCGGACAATGGTATGACTGCAAATTAAAGTAATTACGGAGCGTTTTGTGATATCTGCCGATGTTTCCTGTTGTTCGTGGGTTATCTTAGGGATCTGGACCCTATCTGTGCTGCTCCTATCGGGGTCGTTATAGCTGTACCCTTGTTTAGTAAAGTTGTTAGTAGCTGTACTATGGTTATGAATACCTTTTAACCGCTTGTGGGGCTTCTTCTTGGTCATAATGCAACGTGATTATAAGTCATGGTTAAAAGGGTCAAATAATTTTGAGTAGCTTTTTCACTTACCATTAATTGTAAGCTTGTTCATATTCCCTATTCATATTCCCTAAAATTATGGTGAGTAGGTACTCACCATAATTAAAAACAGGTAAATAATAACAGGTGTTTTTGAAAAGAAATATATTAATTGGGTACGTACGAGTATATTCATGCTTTGTATATATTTACTTACATATAACTATGACTGAGATTTTATAAACCACGACCCATCACCAATATACGTGTACTGTAGTGCACCAATGTACGAGTATAAGATTTTCATGATTGAAATAAATGTCAGACAGGATATGTGTAGCAATCAAATTAAATGCCTGAATAATGTGTTCCGCCATATGTACTCGTAAGTATAAATGTTAATAATGCTATTATACGCCTCGATAAATAAAAAAAACGATTTTACTTTGACTGTTAAATCGGTAAACGTATCGACGTACTTTTATTTATACAAAACGTCCCTAAGGAGTAAACAGGCCACCTCTATAAAAATCAAGTCAGCCTTAAATGGCTTAATCACTACGGTTGGGTACCGCATACCCAACCTTTTACCTTTTCAACGCCAAAGTCGGGTTATCTCGTTTGAAAAAATGACATTTTACATACCATGAAAATGATTATCTGATCACTACATAGTATAAATTAAAGTCACTTTCTCTGTCCCTGTACGCTTGAATCTTTAAACCTACGCAATGGATTTTGCTGCGGTTTTTTTTATAGATTGAGTGATTGCAGAGAAAGATTCATGTGTATAATAACACCCAATAAATAGTGGAGAAATACTGTTATTATTGAGGTTTGCCCGGTACCGCCCAGCCGGCCGGGGCAGCGGGAGCATGCCTTTTATCAGCATTGCCCCTGTGCAAAGCCGGGGCGGATCGCGAGTATAATATAATCTATAACTTACTGTAATAAGTATTACCATTGGGATTACGATCACGTTCAAGTATCAATTGATCTTAAAAAATTATGACTTAAATATCTTCTCTTCCTCTAAATCCTGTTGCAGTCCACTTTTTGGCACCCCTCATCCTCATTTTGCGTGTGATAATCCGGGCGTCCTTTTTTATGCAGTCTCCACAAAATAGCTTTTATTTTTTCGTCGAGGACGTCCTACACTACGCTTGCTACGAGTACATGGTCTCCACTCCAGAAGGCGTCATCTCCAAATATTCGGTCCTGCGAGGTACGTGACCGACCGTACTACTTGGACCGCTTTCCTCTAGAACCCGGAAACTGATCTACTTTTATTGACCTCCGACATATTGCAAGAAAGGAAATTATAAAATTGGTTTACTTGTTTATTTGTCAATTAATACTAGCTTATTGTATTACGATTTGGCGAGACTCGCGTAAAATAAATGTCTTGAAGCTAAAGAGAGCTCAGCGTGCGGGATTAAAAGTAGGCTGATCAAAGTTTTTTATCACAATCTAATAATGTTTTAATTTCATGAATTGCAAAGGGCATCAAATTCGTTAATATGATAGTAATACGCCTGCTAGTGGTAGTGTAAGTGTTAAAGGAAATCAATAACTGTCGGAGAGTAACAATTTTCCGACATCGCCTCGCGCTCGTCTCAAGAAACACCAACATTTCAATGAAATTAATATGTCTTCGTAAATAAAATACGTTGCCGCACCTCATTGTCCCTGTACACAAAACCTGCCCCCATGGAGCGTTCATAACGAGCTGTGGGATAACAAAATGTTTTTTTCAACAAAAATTCACTTTGATAAATACGTCATTCAATTTCGGAGAAATAAAAATGAGTCAACGCGGGAGTCAACAATGCGGAACAAGTGAAACGTTCCAATAATAAAAAAAAGGTAAAACGGATCGGCAGGCCCGATTTTCAATATCGTTTGCAGGTAAACGAGAGTGTTATTCATATGTGTAAAGAGTTCTTTCCTGAACGTGTCCACGCACTTGCCCGTATTTTAATTCGTTGACCGTCGACATTCCTTGAATTTTATTAATCTTTTATGTACCTTTTGTTTTGACATGAGAGATTTTCTATGCGAGCTGCAGGTCAACGATGTTCTGTTCAACAGCAAACTTCATCAACTTTATTATTCCAACCACGTACATTTTATTTTTACATGTCTCTTCAATTGCATTATGCTTATAAATCTTGCATCATTCACGAGTAGGTACTGCTAAAGAACACGGAAAGCAACACTTGTAACCTATTTGCTTAAGATTTATAATTATCTATTAAAATAATCTATTCACCAGTATATGTACCTACATTAGTATCGATTTGTCGCTGTTGACATCTGCGTAACAAACTTCCTTAATCAATTTGGTCTGCTAAACCAATGATCGCATTAATCAAAAACTTTTGTAGCTGTACACAGTTCTGGCTTATAATAGTAATAAGTTATTCCAGAAATAACATAACTAGCATTATTTGGCTTGAAGAAATGTATTTGAGAAAGACTGTGTACTGAACGTCTGTCTCGGTCTGTGTCTATTGCCAAAACATGTATGACATTGATAAAGTTGTGTTCCGAGTAAAGGATAAGACAAGAACTGAAACTATAATAATATTTATGTACTAAGTATATACAGTTTTAGGGCTTCACAATTAAAAAAAACATTCCACCAGGTAAGGTACAGCTTAACTGTTCATTATAAAATAGACACATTATTTGTATCTTAGATTGGTGTTTAGAATCATTTACCAATCGGCCTCGGCACGTCCTTTGTTGTGGATTAAGACCCATCTCTTCATAGCTATGCTTTGTGGGAAAAACTTCGCCACAAATGAAGATGTTCAAGGTTTTTATGAATCATAAATATTATTCAAAGTTATATGGTAATAATCCTTCTAAAGCTTAAACTTAAATCCTATCCATACATAATGCTAATAAACACTCTCTTCTAGACTTAACGAGATTGCAAAGTATTGATTGTTATTAGCCCAAATATTTATTAGTTCAAAGCTATTTCAATGATACTGAACAAAAGGTCGTCTGGGTCCCGAAGCTGATCCAATATTGCATCGCTCGTAACTTATCGATGAGAGCGAATTTCTATTTCCATTTTGGCTAAAGCTAGAAGTCATCCGTGTTGACCCGAAGTTGCTGAACTATTTATGCAAAATGTAGTGCTGTTCGTTACAGACGTTGCATCCTATACAAGTGGCATTTCTAAACCCAATGAGTCTGGCGGACTTGGACACAACATTTCGACCAGTTCGAACGGCTTGCTGAGCTATTCAACTGTGTTAGTACCTCTGGATTGACTTGAGTGCTTGAGACATCTGTATACATTTCTAATGCCTGTATTTATAGGATGACTTGGGACTAGAGAATCGCTCATTGTTATAAAGCGATACTTTAACCTAAGTTAAAGAATGATTCCATAAGAATGTGATCCTTCTTTTATGAAGACTTTCTGTCTGTGTTATCTGACACAAAATAATTCAGCTATCATACAACACTTTCTAAAAAACTTTATAAACAGATTAAATATCTATGTTTGAATACCAAGCAATGTACTTTTGTACTTTCAAAGATGAACAGAATACTTTGAAACTGTCAAGTAAGATACTGAAATAATTTGACAGAAAACTCGATTTAAGGATGAAACAAAACACCAATAGTTGCGTCCCGAAGCGTAACCTTTCAACAACTGATTGGAACATGGAAATGAGGGTTATCCAGGCAGTCTAAAATAGCGGAGCAATTTGACAACACAACCCGCTTCAGTCAAGCCCTCCACAATGCGGAACGAGTGAAATGTTGCCAATAAAAAAGGTCAAACGAATAGCCCCGGGCTCGGTTTTCAATATCTCACGGCAGTCAGGTAGGGGGTGTATTTAGTGGGCCCCTGTCGAATACATCCTCATTTTGTCTGTCAATCGCATGTTACCTCGGGTGCGAATCAGTCGCACTATATTGACACTCAGAACATCTATTACATTTTTTTTGAGAGCACACTAAGGAGCTTCCATTCGGGGGGTCTATTCTCAACGGGCACAGCGGCACTTTGTAAGCTGGCAACAGATTTACGCGACGAGTTTGCAAAATAATCGCGTTTCGCTATGTAAACACACTTGAAACGGTATGTCAGGTACTCGGGCCGGGTACGTTGAAATAGGTCGAAGAAAATTCAAACAGGGTGCATTGACCTTTATATCACTGCTTACATTGTTAATCTTCGTAAATCTAGATCCATTCGAATATTGTATCCGAATTAGCGGCGTTATTTTGAAGATGATGATTTCTCTTCTTTTTATTTCTCTTGTTATAGTTTGATAGCACTTATGTGAATTTATATATATAATATTTCATCCAGGGTATATACGTTGATACTGTTTATATGTATGTATGTTTATCAAAATATGTTTATGAAATTATATTTATTGTATTTTATTATTTTTATATAACTTAGGTTCTAACTTTTGCATTGCCCAATCAATCATTATTATTAAGAAACTATCCTCTCCTGAAGGTTGTCTGGAAGAAATTGCTTTTTAGTAATAGTATTTCTCTTTTCGTGGGCTTGTGGCAAGGACGAAAGTGTTTTTGTTATTATAGGGATAAAAATTTTCGCACAATTCTACAACTATTTAGGATTGTCGCTTTTTGAAGAAGAAGAAATGTTAGAGGATGATTTTTAAAGTTTCGAAGCTGCTGTGTAACGTTTTTGGGATTATGCCTGTAGATGAGACAATAATAGGTACTGTCTTTACGGTTTCTACGTGCCATTGTGATTTAAGTGCAATAGCCAGATCGGTGTATTTTGATAACTTCTCGGTTTGACGCAAGGTTATGGGTATTAGGTACTGCAATGTCAATGAGGTAAACTATTTTATTTATTTTATCGTGAATTGTTATATCTGGCCTATTGTGATGTATGGTTTGTCAGTGATGATGTTTCTATCCCAATACATTTTATATCGGGGTTGTTGAGGATGGTTTGTGGTTTGTATTTGTAATAAGCATTTTTTCAGGTATCAGTTTATACTTGTAAGCTAGGTACTGGTGGATTATTGCGCTACTTGGTCGTGTCTGTGCTTGTAGTCTGTTTGTGCAATAGATCTACAAGCACCGGTTATGTGGATAGTCTCGGATGCACTGTGGCAATGTCTGCATAAGTCTGATTGAAGATTTGGGTCGCGGATTATGTGTTTTCGGTAGTTCTTCGTGTCTATGGTTTGATTTTGAATGGCTACCATAAAACCCTCTGTTTCTGGAAACAGTTCTCCTCTTTTAAGCCATGCGTTCGACGCGTTTTTGTCGACATTAGAGCACAAAAGATCGCGGCGATATCTTCCATGCAGGGATTTTGAAGCCAGGTTTCTATTTTTCTTGCGGGTTATAATTTTTACATTAGTTATTATTATTATTATGTATGGACAGTAAAATTTATCGTAAACTTGTGGAGGAGCTGTTTAAAATTGTTAAATGTGCTATTTGAAATTCCTCGCACTAAAGTTTTATTGCATAGGTATTAAATTCTTCCTCTTTTATAATAGTTTTGGCCTATTTAATTCCAGGACCCCTTTTTAATTATGCCAAATATTTCTATAAAATACTATGACTTGACTTTATTTTTAAAAATATGTCCGTATGTCCTGAACTGCGTTAGGTTGAAAAGTGATGGAGAGACTTATAAGTTTTATCCTTATTGTCGGACGTTATAGGTCGATGATAAAGTGTCGGAAATCATGTTTCGGCATATTGAAGTGACTAGCAAAAATAACGCATCGCTCTTGTGTTTCGCCGAGACTGTGGGATAGCCGCATACATTTTTAGAGACTTGTAAGTTTATTGCTTGTTTGACTACATATATAATGATAAAGTAGTTATTACACGTGGTGTGCGTGTGCGTGTAAACTCTTAAGTTAAGTATGTAGGAGACAAATCACATCAAAAGTGATTAAATTCTGTTCAATTTAATGAAAAGATGCAATTTAATTCAAATCTTTTCAGCTGATCCAGAACAAGTAAACTTCTTGTCGACGATTCGTTTGCTCTTAGGAAGAATCCCTTGTAGGTAAGCTTAATTTGAATTTGACATGTAATATATTAAATCCCTTACATTCTTCTATGAATTACTATAACTGGTATTTATTCTTTGAATTATTTCGGTGCAATCATAGCATTTTGTTTTCAACATTATGTGTCATATACCAGCACTATTTACGTTTCCGTCACTGAAAATTAAGAAAAAGATAGCGAATGTTTTAGTTTTTTTATTCCCAGACCCCTCAATATCGTTATTGGAAATCTTGTACGATACTCCATGCATTAAGGTAATGAGATTAATGTCATTCCAAATATGGTTTTTGAAATATTTTACATTCTTGCGCGCTCTTTGAACAGTCACAGGTGTTTTTAAATTAAGGTTTATTAAATCAACTCTTTATACGAAACT